>CAUYRH010005019.1:0-51278 GCA_963574655.1 Perodicticus potto
TCCTGGGCTCAAGCGAGTCTCCTGCCTCTGCCTCCCAAGTAGCTGGGACTACAGGCGCCCGCCACAACGCCCGGCCATTTTTTGGTTGCAGCCGTCATTGTTGTTTGGCGGGCCGGGCTGGATTCGAACCCGCCAGCTCAGGTGTATGTGGCTGGCGCCTTAGCCCGTTGAGCCACAGGCGCCGAGCCGAGGACTTTTTTTTTTAAGAGACAGTCTCTCTTTATCACCTTCGGTACAGTGACATGGCGTCACAGCTCACAGCAACCTCCAGTCTTGGGCTTAGGTGATTCTCTTGCCTCAGCCTTCCGAGTAGCTGGGACTAAAGGCGCCCACCACAAGGCCCAGCTATTTTTTTGTTGCAGTTTGGCCAGGGCTGGGTTTGAACCCACCACCTTTGGTATATGGGGCTGGCACCCTACTCACTGAGCCACAGGCGCCACCCCAAAGAGAGACTCTTAAGTAACCTTTGCCATTCAAGCTATGAAACTTAAGAGAAATGATTCATGTTATCATTTAAGTGTTTTTTAACTTTTATAAGTTTCTCATCAATTGCTTCAAAGCACTAGACAGATAAAATTCAAGGACCCAAACTGTAAAAAACCTCCCATATATTAAAGTCCATAGTTGAGCCTTGAGTCTTAGAAATCGTGATAAATTCTCTCCCATGCCATTTTTTAATTTTCTGTTCAAGCTGTGTCTTCCTGAATAAATAGCCTGTCTAGAATAGTGATTCTCAACCTTGGCAGTACCTTAAAATTACTGAAAATACTGTGTCTCAATCAGTCTGCATAAAATAGGAGCGTGGAGCCAGATACACGAGGTGTTAAAGGTATCCCAGTTAATTCTGATGTGCCATCATGTTTGAGAATGATTAGTCTAGAATTTCTTTTTTTTTTTTTTGGTGGTTTTTGTTTGTTTCCAATTTCTAACTGTTTGATATGCCCTTAGTAGAAGGACCAGTTAGTCTGTAATTGATTTGTTTTTAGTGTTAAAAGAGCTATAAAAACATGTCAGTGAAAACTGCCAAAACCTTCTTTAGAGGGAATACATATTTTTTGTTCAAAACCAAATTGCTTGCTTTTTACCAACAAAACATGGTTTGAGTGATCAGCTTGGGAAAATAATTTAATATCTCTATCCTGCTTTCTTTTCTATAAAATAAGGAAGCAGGTAGTGATTTCAATCACATTTCTTTACCTTGTGTTCTGTAACAAAAATGTGATATGTCTTTCTAATTTCAGAATCTTTTTTTGAGACTGAGTCTCATTATGTCGCCCTCGGTAGAGTGCCGTGGCGTCACACAGCTCACAGCAACCTCCAACTTTTGGGCTTAAGTGATTCTCTTGCCTTAGCCTCCCAAGCAGCTGGGACTGCAGGTGGCCTGCCACAATGCCCAGCTATTTTTTGGCCCAGGCTGTGTTTGAACACATCAGCCTCGGTGTATGTGGCAGGTGCCTTAACCACTGTGCTACAGGCGCCGAGTCTAATTTCAGAATCTTTGGTAATTACTTCTGCTAAATATAGTAGCATATCCTGTTTTGGGATTATTATATTATGTTCCTATTGAACTTTTCAAATTTTAATTCAAATTGGATTAGTGATAATATTTGGTATTCCTAGAGCATCTATCGCAATGCTTTTATAGGTATTAAATAAACAATTTAATTAAATCTCTATGAACTCTTTAATTAAATCTTTTTTTAATTTTATGGTTAAAAATTTTTGATATAGTTTAAAATGAGAGCTTTGTAATCAAAGTTTTATATAGAGTTTTTTTTTGAGATCTGAATTAGAGCATATCATCGTTAACTTAGCATATATGTGTGTATGTGTTAATATGCATTTGTTTGGTGATTTATATATATTATCCAATTCATTCTTCTTAAGGTAGGTGTGCATGTTATCACAGTTTCTCAGAGAAATTAGTTCACAATGTATAGGTTATTGTTATTAATTTAATTGATGTTTGCTAGATCTTATAGAGTCTTCACTAGTTAAAATATGTATGTTTGCCTTTTTATTCTGAAGGCCAGGGACTCATAAAGACGTATATGCTGTCTTAGTTTCTTATGCTCTTGTAAAATAGACTACAGAAGATTATAAGAAGCAAAATGCTGAGTAATAGGTTATCATCCATCAAAATCTATAAAACTTACGAGATATAATATATAAGATGGTTTTGATTTTTAATTAAAATTCTTTGATGCCCTTTGCTATTGTTTTCATATTTTGAAGTATTAATTTTTATAATAATTCTGAACTTTAGTGTAATTTGTCAGAAAACTAAGGTGATATCCTTTAACTTTTTTTTTTGTAGAACACCAATGCGGTATATCATTTTTATTATGCTTAAGAGTTTATACTTTAGGATAATGTCATTTAGGTGTATATTTGAATAATTTTTATGTAGTTGTGCATATATTATATGATCATATTAATGAAGTCTATTTCTGTTTGTTTTTTTTGTTCAAAGCTGAAACTATTAATTTCTCGCTTGAATGTGAAGGCTTCCTGGATCTCTGTCTTCAATCTTTCCATCTATCTCCTTCTCTTCCTCTTCCACCTAACCCCCAACACTTAAATAATACTTAGTTAAGTGACATTAAGATGGTTCATGTCATTTTAAATACGTGAATTCTTTAAATTAAAGCGTGTCATTGAGTGGCATTTAGCAATTTTAACAATGTCCAGCATCAAACATTTTAGGAGAGGAAAGAACAGTAACACATCCAGTGGAAACTGATGGCATTTCAGGAAGCAGAAGGTAATTATTAAAATTAGAATGTTTTAAGTTTGATAAGATTTGGTGTTGACCAGCCTTGGTGCCCTGGAGCCTGAAAAAAAAGAACACTCAAGTGGTTCGTGAAAGCTGGCTTGGAGAGATGGATCAAGGCAGTAACAACCAGTTTGGTTCTTTACCACACTGAGGTAGGGTTATGATCGGGAAGGATAGCACTGGAGTCAATTGTAGGATAAAGAAAAGAAACATATTAGCACCCTGACAGAGACATCTCTTTATATCTACTTCTACTGCCAATATCTAAAGGTAAAGGAAATACTATAAAATCCATTTGTTGCTATATAGTTGAGGCTGCCAAATAGCTTATAAGTAATTAGGTGGGATGTTTATTATAGTGTTTAGCAAGATAGCAGACTTGACCACGGAAATCAAATAGCTTCACTTTTAATAAAATACTGTGTTCTCTCAGATAAATGACATTCCTTTCTCTTATAGTAATTTCTTAACTATTTCAATTAAGCCTCTTATGGCTATATTTATTGCTATGGTAAAAGTTTCACTATGATCAGAGCTGCATGTTAGAAACTTTATACCTCTGTTGTAATTTATTATTTAATAGTTTTTAAACTGTCACTTATTCAAAATCTTTACTATGAAGTAACACACTATTCTTTTTTGCCTAAACATAATCTGAACTAAAATTTGTGAGTGGGTATTTATTCCATTATGGAAAAAGAAAATATCTTAAAAGGAGGTATCCCTTTAGAAATTTTGGCTAATTCAAAGAGGGCAAAAGTCTGTGACTGTAAGATATAAGAATTTCTTGATATAAGAGGTTCTTATTAAAGGCATTCTCTTTAAATCACCACTTTATTTCTAATCTGGAAAAATGATAACTTGGTAGTTTTATAAGCTAATATACATATTGAAATTTTTATTTATATACATTTGCAGAAATGTTCCCTAAATTTACTGGAGTAAAACAGAATGATTCTCCTTCTAAAGAAAATGTAAAGGTAAAGTAATTCTTTATTTGTACCTTCAAATTTAAAAAGTATGGATGTTATAACTCATCAATTAGAAGTGGCTTTCCTTGAAGTTGTTTTTTATTTTATTTATTTATTTATTTATTTATTTATTTATTTTTTATAGTTTTTGGCCGGTGTCAGGTTCGAACCTGCCACCTCTGGTATATGGGGCCGGCACCCTACTCCTTTGAGCCACAGGTGCCGCCCTGTTTTTTATTTTATTTACGTAAAAAATTTATCTTTTTTTTTTTTTTTTTTTTTTTTAGAGACAGAGTCTCACTTTGTCACCCTGGGTAGAGTGCTGAGGCGTCACAGCTCACAGCAACCTCCAGCTCTTGGGCTTAGGTGATTCTTTTGCCTCAGCCTCCCGAGTAGGTGGGACTACAGGCATCCGCCATAACATTTGGCTGTTTTTTTTGTTGCAGTTTGGCCAGGGCCAGATTCAAACCTTCCACCCTCAGTATATGGGGCTGGTGCCCTATTCACTGAGCTGCAGGGGCCACCCATATCTTTTTTTTTTTTTTTTATAGCTTATTGACTAACTGTTCAAGGATTTCTTCCTAAAGAGGATAGAATAGAAAAACTACGTATTTGGTTTCTTTTTTTTTTTTGAGACATTATCTCAAGCTGTCCTCCTGGGTAGAGTGCTGTGGTGTCACAGCTCACAGCAACCTCAAACTCTTGGGCTTAAGTAATTCTCCTGCCTCAGCCTCCTAAGTAGCTGGTACTACAGGCACCCACCATAACACCTGGCTACTTTTTGGTTGTAGTTGTCATTGTTGTTTGGCAGGCCCAGGCTGCATTCAAACCCACCATCTCTAGTGTATGTGGCTGGAGCCCTAGTCGCTGAACTACAAGCACTGAGCCATGCCTGGCTATTTTTGTTGTTGTTGTCATTGTTGTTTTAGCTGGCCGGGGCTGGGTTCGAACCCACCATCCTGGGTGTATGTGGCCGGTGCCCTACCCACTGAGCTAAGGGCACTGCCCTATCTGGTTTCATTTTTCTAATAAAATAAGTCAAATAGGGTTGGGCATGGTGGCTCATGCCTGTAATCCTAGCACTTTGAGAGGCCAAGGCAGGTAGATTGCCTGAGCTCACAGATTGGAGACTTTTCTGAGCAAGATTGAGACCCTGTCTCTAAAACTAGCTAGGCGTTGTGGTGGGTACCTGTAGTCACAGCTACTTGAGAGGTGGAGACAAAAGAATTGCTTGAGTCCCAGAGTTTGAGGTTGCTATGAGCTATGATACCATGGCACTCAATGCCAGGGTGACAAAGTGAGACTATGTCTCAAAAAGGAAAATCAAATAGATACAAATTCTGGAAACTTTAGCTTATCCCTAACAATCTGAATACAGAATCTTGATATCCCAAGAGTGTACACAGAACTGTCTATACAGAAAAGAGAAATTTATCAAAAAGGTAGTAGGAGAATGGTATGTAGGGTTTCTATAGATAAAGGTTATAATTGCCAGCTATCAATTTTAGCAATTTCAAATTTGGCTAGTAGCTGACATGCTTTGAAAAGAATTGAAGTAATTTTATTTTTTTTCCTAAATCAGGCTGTCATCCTTACATAAAATTTGTTCCTTTGTACCCATTCCAAATAAGGAAATACATCCATCTGACTTACACAGGAAAATAAAATAATAAAATAAAATAAACAAGCCAGGTACAATGGCTCATGCCTATAATCCTAGCACTCTGGCTGGCTGAGGCAGGAAGATTGCTTAAGGTCAGGAGTTTAAGACGAGCCTGAGCAAATCGAGACTCTGTCTTTGCTAAAAATAGAAAAATTAACTTAGTGTGGTGGCGTACACTTATAGTCCCAGCTACTCAGGAGGCTGAAGCAGGAATATGGCTTGAACCTGGCAGTTTGAGGGTGCGAGGAGCTAGGCTGAGGCCATGGCACTCTATCCCAGGTGATAGAGTGGGCTCTGTTTCAAAACCAAAAAACAAACAAAAATATGGAAATATAGTAAATTATTGAACACTATAGTAGGGAAATACAACAAATAATACTGTCTTCAAAGAGCTCTGAATTTTATTTTTCCTAATTCAGGCTGTCATGCTTACGTAAAATTAGGATATAATCACATGGTTAAGGATTATATGTTTAGTATTATACTAAGCTGTATGATGTATTTTTTTAGAAAATGGAAGAAGGAAGGACCAGGTTCACAGATGAGATAATGCTTAAAATGAGTATTTATTTACTTATTTGTTTGTTTGACCAGGTCTTTATAGCCTGGGCTAGAATACAATAGTATCATCATAGCTCACTGCAACCTCAAACTCCTTGGTTCAAACCATCCTCCTGCCTCAGCCTCCCACGTAGCTGGAACTATAGGCATACATCAGGACACCCAGCTAAATTTTACTTTTTTTTTTTGAGACAGAGTCTCAAGCTGTCACCCTTGGTAGAGTGCTGTGGCATCACAGCTCACAGCAACCTCCAACTCCTGGGCTCAAGCAATTATCCTGCCTCCACCTCCCAAGTAGCTGGGACTATAGGTGCCTGCCACAATGCTTGGCTATTTCTTGGTTGCAGCTGTCATTTTTTTTTGGCGGGCCCAGGCTGGATTTGAACACTCCAGCTCAGGTGTATGTGGCTGGCACCTTAGCTGCTTGAGCCACAGGCGCCGAGCCAATTATACATTTTTTTATAGAGATGGGGTCTAGCAGTGTTGCCCAGGCTGGTCTTGAACTCCTGGCCTCAAGCAATCTTTACATCTACCAAAGTGCTAGGATTATCGGCATGAGTTACTTACTACCTCTGGCCATAAAATGAGTTTTAAAGAACAGGGAAAGAGGCTCGGTGCCTGTAGCTTAAGCTGCTAAGGTGCCCGGGCTGCCCAACAACAATGATAACTACAACCAAAAAATAGCTGGGCATTGTGGTGGGCGCCTGTAATCCCAGCTACTTGGGAGGCTGAGGCAAGAGAATTACTTAAGCCCAAAAGTTAAAGGTTGCTGTGAGCTATGTGATGCCACAGTACTCTACCAAGGGCTACAGCTTGAGACTCTGTCTCAAAAAAAAAAAAAAAAAAAGTTGGTGGTGGGGAAGAAATGGTTAGTATAGAGATTAGGACAGTGGTTCTCAACCTTCCTAATGCCACGACCCTTTAATACAGTTCCTCACGTTGTGGTGACCCCCAACCATAAAATTGTTTTTGTTGGGTGGCACCTGTGGCTCAGTGGGTAGGGTGCCGGCCCCGTATACCGAGGGTGGCGGGTTCAAACCTGGCCCTGGCTGAACTGCAACAACAAAAAAAATAGCCAGGTGTTGTGGTGGGTGTCTGTAGTCCCAGCTACTCAGGAGGCTGAGGCAAGAGAATCTCCTAAGCCCAGGAGTTGGAGGTTGCTGTGAGCTGTGATGTCACTGCAGGCATGAAGAGAGGCAGAAAAAGCACAGAAGTTATATTCAGAGGTATGTGGAAACTGAGGGTATTTGTAGGGATTAGATGGTTTGAGGTATAAATAATAGAAACAGCAGTGAACACCTAAGTGAAGTGTTAATATTTAATTTCGTAGGCAGGAGTGAACTCTCAAAGTGCTCTTTTTCTGGGTGGCGCCTCTGGCTCAGTGGGTAGGGTTCAGGCCCCACCCATATGCCGAGGGTAGTAAGTTCGGGGCTGGCCCTGGCCAAACTGCAACAAAAAATTAGCTGGGCGTTGTGATGGGCGCCTGTGGTCCCAGCTACTGGGAGGCTGAGGCAAGAGAATCGCCTAAGCCCAGGAGTTGGAGGTTGCTGTGAGCTGTGTGATGCCATGGCACTCTACCGAGGGCGGTAAAATAAGACCCTGTCTCTACGTTAGAAAAAAAGAAAAAAAAATGCTCTTTTTCCTGTTCGTCTAAATAGAAAGATAGGTCTGTCTTGCCAAAGGTATAAGGGGAATCAAATTATGTAAAGTTATGAAAGAACTTTGGAAGCATTCTCCATATTTGGCATGTAGAATGCCACCTTTATGGTCTGTTTGTGGCCAAAATTTTTCACTCACTAAGGAATAAAATGCCCATTTATAATGAAAGTTGGTGCATATTAATCTAGAGGTTAATATATAATGAAAGCACATATTTCTGTAGTTCAGAAAACTATTTTGTTAGTTGAAACCTAAACATTTGACTTTAAGCTTTGAGCTTAGGTCTACATTATTATTATGATAAACATTCCTATAACATTTGTTGTATTCAGAATTTATTCAGAACTTATTGATAGTCTTGTGGATCACCTCCATGTAATTTTAAATTTCTCCCCTTATGTCTATAATTCATTGAGGAAAAAGGAGACAAAGAAGTGAATTGGTCCCTAGATTTGGGGGGTGGGGAGGGTGTGTGTGTGTGTGTGTGTGTATTTTTTTCTACATCAGAAAGGTAATGTGCCAATGTTATAACAAGGTTTGAGGAGGCACATCTCACACAGCCATGTGAAAACGCAATCATCATGCTTGCAAACTATAACAGTATCTCTAGATTTGATATAAAAGCTCAATTTTTATTTTTAGCAACCCCAGAAAGCTTTTAAAAATGTGTAACACTGTTTAATAACATATATGTAATCTATAAATCTATGTAAATCTATCACTTGTAATGATAACTAACTCTACTTGTTATACACTACATGCCAACTAAACTATTTCATCTTCTTAAACCTCAGATTCCTCCTGTAAGATATGGATAATTATGCCTCATAGATGTTTATGACTTTAATAAAATAGTATTCAAAGGTAGTATTTAAGTACATTCTTGCCTCTTGTGTTTGTTTTCTCAGTTATACTTCTTGTGTCGTTAAAACTCTGAATGATTCCTTTGTTTGACTTTGTCTTAGCAGGTGCAATATTCTGTGCAAGACACAATCTCAGCTAAAACTACCACACATTCCTGTGTAATACCACCAAATCACCCCCAGTCAGCATTTAATTATCAAGAATTAGAACACTTACAGACTGTGAAAAATGCTTCGCCTTTACAAATTCTGCCTCTCTCAGGTAGGAAATTAACATCTATGTATAAGAAAATTCTCTAGCTCTTAAATATTAAATGTCTGGGAAATATCAAACATTGTACATAGTAACTAGTAAATTCCATGTTAGAAATAGTCACTGAAACATTGTTAGAAATTATCTGCTTTATACTCATAAGCACTCCTTACATTTGAAAGAAAGAAAATTAATATAATTTATTTCCACATAAATTGTATATTTTGGCATGTGAGGTATATATTAAAAACCAAGAAAATCTGTTACTTGTCAGAGTGCCTACTCCTAAAATCTTAGAAAACTTGGGAATCTCTGCTCTAACTTCCATGACATCTATGGGGATTAGAAAGGTAGGATGGAATAAGGAAAAGATATTTAGAGATTCTATAAGTGAAGAAATGAAGTTATATATGTCAGAAATAGTTTATCATTAAGGAAACTTGGGCTAAAAATACTTCCCTAGTGGTGGTTCTTATTTACCAAAAACATCTCAAACTGTTTAAACTTTAATATTTTTAGGTTCATTTGACTTTTTAGATATTTTGTTTGTTTGTTCTGTCAGAAGTAATGGTATTACGTGTCTCAATTTGGTTTTCCTAGTAGTGGGGGACATATATGGCACAAATGATACTTCTGCGATGCTGATGAGCTAGGGAGAGCCTAAGACTTGAGACTATGTATTTAGGCCTCGCTCAGAGGCAGGTGTGAATATTCCTTGTCCATATCTCCTTCCCTGGTTTCCACTTAGCCTCTCAAGGGCAGAGTTATCTCCTCAGCAAAGAAATTTCTAACCTGTTTTATTGCAACACAGATTAGGAGGAACAGAGAAGAGTTTTGATGCTTCTTTTTTACTTCCAGCATAAAATCTCCCTACCACTCTGTGTTTGGTATTCCATTTTGTCTTTAACTCAAGTTGTATCTCTTCATTGTGGGGAAGGAAATGGAGATTGAGAGAGACAGTTTCTTTAGTCCACACTGGAGGGCATTTCAGGAAGAGAATAAATAAATATCCACAATATGGGCTACAGGAGAACCACTAAAGTTGACACCCAAGGGATCGTAACAATCTGGTCAACATACAGAGCTGGTCAATAGAAGGAACTGGGCCTGCTGTACTGATACATGTGGTACATGTCCAGTCTATGAACATTATGTCAGCTTGAGGTGGTCATTGCAGGGAGGTAGAGGTTCTACTGTATCTATATCCATCCCTTTCTAGATATAGATTTTCACAGTACTTTGAGAATAGCTGAAGATATGGTAGATGAGAGGTGATGAATTACCTTGAATACTAGAGCCATATTTGCATCTTCTATTGTGTATACAACAAGGAGCTTCATAAGGTGCATGGAAAAATCAGATTTTAATATTAGAAAGAGAATGCTGCTTATTACATAGAAGATGGATTAAGATAGGTATACCCTACTATAGTTAGGACCAAGGAAGGAAACTGAGTGCTATAGCCTAGAAAAGACACTATCATGACCAAAACTAATGCAGTAAGTATAGAAAGGATGTAGATAATATTAGGTATTTTGTGCAAACTGATAGTCTTTGTTAGAATGAATAACTTTCCAGGGAGGTTATCTAAAATACTTGGGCTGGCTTGGCACCTGTGGCTCAACGGGCTAAGGCTCCAGCCACGTACACCTGAGTTGGCGGGTTTGAATCCAGCCTGGGCCCGCCAAACAACAATGATGGCTGCAACCAAAAAATGGCCAGGCGTCGTGGCGGGCGCCTATAGTCCCAGCTACTTGGGAGGCGGAGGCAGGAAACTCGCTTGAGCCCAGGAATTGGAGGTTGCTGTGAGCTGTGATGCCACAGCACTCTATCCAGGGTGATGGTTTGAGGCTCTGTCTCTAAAATAAAATAAAATAAAATAAAATACGTGGGCTGAAAATAGAAAGCATGGGTTATTTTGGACACATTAGAGGCACTAAAAAATATCTAACTAGAAATATAATACTAGAAATACATCTCTGAAACTAACAGACTATAACGGGAATTGTGATTCAGCAATTATCAGTATGTAGAAGCTACTTGAAGACATGAGATGAATAAATGACAGCCATGAAAACGTGCAGAGCAGGAAGAGGACATTTAGGTGCAAAACTCCAGGAAACAAAACCTCTTCAATAAAAGTAGGAGAAATCAGCAAGTTAAAAGAAGAGGTAATGAAAGGTAGGAGGAAAAAGGAAAATGGTATAACAGAAGCCCAGGAAGATACGTTTTTAGAAGGAAATCATCAAGAGTATCACATACTACAGAGCTTTCAACTAAGATGAGAGATGAAGAGAGAGGATTAGGCTGGCAAAGTCAGAAGTTTAGCTTTTTTTTAGCCTCTCTTGCAGGGAGGCTACTGCAAGAGAATCAATCACTTAAGCCCAGGAGTTGGAGGTTGCTATGAGCGGTGATGCCATGGCATTCTACCCAAGGTGATAGCTTGAGGCTCTGTCTTAAAACAGAGCAACAAATATGATTGAGGCAGAAGCCAGTTGTTGTAAGTTGGCAAGTAATGGAATCTAAGTGTAGGCAATGTAAATCATTCTTTTAAGAAGTTTGTTGGAGGAAGATAGCTATGACTCTTAAGAGGAAGATAGGGTTTTTTTTTTTTTCCTTTTTTTTTTCTTTTGGTGGCACACAATTTGAACATGTTTGAAGATTATTTAGAAAAAGGCTAAGTAAGGAAAAGTTGCTGTTTTCACTAGATAATGTTTGTAGAAGAGTGGTAGGGATAGCTTTGCCCTTGAAAAGAAATAATGGTAAGAATGCAGTGAAGGTGTTCCTTTATTCCTATTTTAAGAAAACATCCTCTCTGTGAAAGTCAGGATTTTTTTTGAGACAGAGTCTCACTATATCACCCTCGGTAGAGTGCCCTGGCATTACAGCTCACAATTCTCTTGCCTCAGCCTCCCAAGTAGCTGGGACTATGGGTGCCCACCACAATGCCCTGCTATTTTTTAGAAAGGGGTCTTGCTCTTGCTCAGGCTGATCTCCTGAGCTCAGGCAATCCACTCACCTCGGCCTCCCAGAGTGCTGGAATTACAGGTATTAGCCACTTTGCCCAACTCGAAAGTCAGGATTTTAATCCTTTGATCTTCACTAAGGACCAGTTAGTTACATTTCTTCAGATTCTGTTTATACGATGCTGTGAGCATCCTAATGTATACAGAGAAGATTTAGATGATGCTAGAGCGCTATTCTACTGGAGTTAGCAACTTTTTCAGAACCAGAGTGCCTTGCACTTGCCAACTATAGGTGGCACTATGCCCACAGAAAATTGTAAATATACTAAATCATAAAATGCATAAAATTGTTTTCTTTTCTGAAGTTTAATCTCAGTGGAAATAACTTTTTGGTTAAACCTCGCCTTACATATATTTATTTATTTTTTACTTATTTACTTATTTTTTGAGACAGTCTTGCTCTGTCACCCTGGGTAGAGTGCCATGGCATCATATCTCATGCCAACCTTAGTCTCTTGGGCTCAAGCAATCCTCTTCCCTCAGCCTCCCAAGTAGCTGGGACTACAGTGGCCTGCCATGACACCCAGCTATTTTTACTTTTTTTTGTTTGTTTGTTTTTAAGACAGAGCCTCAAGCTATCGCCTTGGGTAGAATGCCATGGCATCACTGCTCATAGCAACCTCCAACTCCTGGGCTTAAGTGATTGATTCTCTTGCAGTAGCCTCCCTAGTAGCTGGGACTATAGATGCCCATCACAATGCCTGGCTATTTTTTGGTTATAGTTGTCTTTGGCTGGCCTGGGTGGGATTCAAACCCAGCAGCTCTGGTGTATGTGGCTGGTGCCACAGGCGCCACCTTACATTTTTTTTAGTAGAGATGGGGTCTTGCTTTTGCTCAAGCTGGTCTTGAACTCCTGAGCTCAAGGAGTCCACTTGCCTTGGCCTCTCAGAGTGCTAGGATTACAGGCATGAGCCACCACACGTGGTCCTTACCTTAAATTTAAATGATGAAAGTGACAAATTTTTATGTTGAAGTTCTTTTTTTGGAAAAGTAGACAAAATGTTAGAGTACATAAATGACTTATGTAATTGAAATTTGTGTTATTGGTTTTCATCATCCCCCCAATGTCACCATGAAATAGAAGATGTTTAATTTTTTAAATTGTAAGTTGAAGATTTTAGTCACAAATGATTACTAACCTTAGCCTTATAACTTAACCTTTCTCTTTCTCATGAATTCACAATGGAAAATAAAAAGGTAAATCAAGTAGTTTTCTCTCTCAGGAGAAATAAAGAACTAGTATCTAGAGTAAAAGTATTCCCTAAAGCCTAAAAGAAGCAGAAGTTTTATTTAAGGAGAGGAGGAAGGCAGAATGACTTGATCTCTTTGGCAGGTGCATATTTTACAGAATAAGTATTATTTGAATGAGTATCAGAGAAAAAAATAAGACTTACCTATGTATTTCTAGGATTGAAAGGCATTTGGATGGAGGAAACAACATGAATGTGAAGGTATTTAGGCAACTAATAATTCCATATGATTAAAGCTTGGTTTGATAAACAGAAACCATTTAGAAAGGCAGACCAGGGTCAGATCATTTAAACCTTAGCATGCAGACACTTTGGACTTAATGATAACTGTGTAATCAGTGGGGAGCCAATGAAAGTTTTTGAGCAAAGGGTGTGTTCAAGGTAATCCGTCTGCCAATGCCATGCGTTTCAGCAGAGGAAAAGGGTCATTGAGACCAGGGAAGGAGACCAATTGGGCTGTTAGAACAGTAGAGAAAAAAACTGAAGTAAAGTTATACAAAGAAAGAAAGAAAGGGGGAAACTTAAAAAAAAATTACAAGAGCGGAATGAGCAGTTCTGTTAATTGTGAACACATGACAGGTTAGTAACAAAGGGATATGAACTTTGGTGTCTCAGAGGCTACTGGGTAGATACTAGTCCCAGCCTGACAGACCTGGAACACAGATGAAGAATCGGTTTTTGAGGAAAGATGAGTTTTGTAGTATTTTGAGGTGTGAGAGGATCATTCACATAAAAACGTCTTTCAGAGTGTTGGACCCTTGAACACTTTGCAGGCCTCTGGTGACATTATCCTTAGGCCCAGCCCATCTCTCTGAATGTTCCTGATAGGTACCACCTTATCTACCTACCTTTAGATGCAACTCTGAGTTGCATCTTTAAGCCTCTTTTCTTTTTATTCTACTCCAGAGCTTCTTAACCATGTTCCAAAGCACAGGCTTATTGAGCAAGTGTCCCCTTCAGCTATCACAGTGGCCTTGCCGCTTAGCTAGCTGTGCCAAACACTGATCATTCTCCACATACAATGACACATAGAAGGTTGGAAAGTGGTGCTGTATACATTCTTCCTGGGAAATTTTGGCATCTGTGACTTCTAATCTCATTTTTATAATTGAAGACTAGGCCCCATGCATGATTATACAACTATACTAAATGTCTGTCTTAATTTAAACATGAGATAGGCATTATAAATGGCAGCATGTGAAAAGTTCCCCCTATCATTCCCTAGATGTTAATCTTACCTCCTTAATTCTTTTTTCTTTTCTTTTTTTTTGAAACAGAGTCTCCTCTGTCCCCCTGGATAAAGTGTCATGGCTCCGTAGCTCACAGCAACCTCTAACTCCTGGGTTCAAGCGATCCTCTTGCCTTAGCCTTGTGAGTAGCTGGGACTACAGGTGCCTGCCACAACACCCAGCTAATTTTTTTTTCTGTTTTTCATAAACAGAAAAACAGGCTGGTCAGGCTGGTCTCAAACTCCTGAGCTCAGACAATCCACCCGCCTCGCTCTCTCAGAGTGCTAGGAGTACAGGCAGGAGCCACCACAACCAGCCTCCCCCTTAATTCTTAATAATGCCACTATCACCACCTATGAACTTAGAATTTATTTCACTCCCCATAATGTTTTTTCTACTTCCTAAACAATATCTGACCCCAAGCAGAGAAGGAAATGTAATTCTATACATTCAGCTTTTCTATTTTTCCAGTCATTATTGAACTGAAAAAACATAGGCATATTGGGCTGTGTAGGGACATAGTGTTTGAAAATTTGTGCTTTGATTCACACATACCTTGACAGTGTTTTGTCTTACCCTCCTAGGTAGACTCCTTTCCCTGGATATTCCTTGCTCTCTACTTCTAACCTCAACTTCAAAGACTGTGACTTAGCCAGAAAATCCATCAAGGGATTAATGTGTGGTAGAAGCTTAAATATAAGTTCCTACAATATATGTGTCCAGGATTTTGTAAGCTTGAGTCAGTTAACAAAGATAGCAATTTAGTTTTACTTTGTCTCCTCTGTTCTTTAGACACTAATTGGGACCTATAGATAGGGACTAGAGATAAATGAAACAAATTATCAGGGTTTTTTTTTTTTTTTTGGAGACAAGGTCTTATTTTGCTGCCCAAGCTAGCATGCAGTGACACCATTATAGTTCACTGCATCCTCGAACTCCCAGGCTCAGATGATCCTCCTGCCTCAGCCTCCCAAGAACTTGGGACTACAGGCGTATACACCATACCCAGATTTTTTTTTATTTTTTGTAGAGACAGAGTCTCAATATGTTGCCTAGTCTGGTCTTGAACTCCTGACCTCAAGCAATCCTCCTGCTTCAGCCTCCCCAAGTGCCGAGATTATAGGCATGAACCACTCACTGCTCCTGAATTGAGTTAAATATTAAGGAATTTTGTTGGTGTACATAACTGGTAGTACAAAGGCAGGTCAATCTTTTAGCCAAGGCTTGATCAGAGCTCCAACTCTTTATTTCTGTAGTTAATCTTTTTTTTTTTTTGACACTACTACCTGTTTACATCAAAGTCAACTTAACTTTTTTGACTTTGACTCCAAAGCCAAAAAATCAGCCACTTTGTTTTCATAGTATCTGACCTGAAAGGAAAAATAAAATTCTTAGGAAGATAAATTGTTTTAATTATACTTTTCAAAAACAAATTTGCGTCTAGGTGACTCTAAACAACCATTGAATGGCCTAACTGTGATACATCCACCTACTGACAAAGACACAGTGGCATCTGAATCTGAATGTCAAGTTCCTGTGCAGAAGGTAAAAGTTATTTTTCTCACACATCTTGAAGGGATTTAAAATTGGGCCTAGAAGTGGCACAAGAGGTATTTTAAGCCCTAATAAATTGGATCTATAATCCTAATTTTAAACCTGTGTAATTAAAAACAAAATCTGAGAGGGACACCCTCTCACCACCAACTACCATCAGTCTTCATGCTTGTGTTTAATTGTAGATCTGTATTACTGATATTTGCCAGCTATCCAAATTTTAAAGCATGCCGTAAAACTATTTTTTAGTATCTATTCTAGAGATACCTGGGCGAATTCCTAATAGAACCTTACTCCAAGACTGAATTATTGTACACAGTTATGACTCAATAAAAAATAATTTAAAAAAAAAAAAAAAAGGACCTTATGTCAGCTTAATCTTCAAACTACGCACTGATAACGTTCTTCAAACAAATATTCTAGGTGTTTGGGATACATTAGATACATCGAGTACTATTCTAGGTGTTCCTAGAAATTGTGAATGGGATATTTACATTATCTCACCCCTTCCTTTTTACAAGTGCTTCAGAGGACAATTCTTAGCGTTAATGTTTAAGATTCTTGTCTGGGTACACTTAGGCAATCTAATATTTCACCACAGGAACATATTGCTTTGGCTCTTGTACTGTCTTAGTATCTTTGATTATTTTACGTAATGCTCAGCTAATAATTATTATCATTAAAGACCAGCTGTGTTTAATGTCAGTGTTCTGTTATTGATAAGTATGCATAAGAATTTTTTTTTTTTTGAGACAGAGCCTCAAGCTGTCACCCTGGATAGAGTGCTGTGGCATTATAGCTCACAACCACCTCCAATTCCTGGGCTCAAGCAAGTCTCTTGCCTCCACCTCCCAAGTAGCAGCAACTACAGGTGCCCGCCACAACGCCCGGCCATTTTTTGGTTGCAGCCGTCGTTGTTTGTCGGCCCAGGCTGGATTCGAACCCACCAGCTCAGGTGTACGTGGCTGGCAACTTAGCCCATTGAGCCACAGGCGCCGAGCCAGAATTTTTTTTGTTGTTGTTGCAGTTTGGCTGGGGCCAGGTACAAACCCGCCACCATTGGCACATGGGGCTGGCGCCCTACTCACTGAGCCAGAGGCGCCGTCCCATAGAATTATTTTCAAAGTGCCTTTTCTAATAACCAATACACATTTTTAATTTTATCATTTTTTTCTTTTACTTAATAACAGAAGTATCCATTCATCCCCTTTTCAATGAAAAGAATAGTTTTGCAGAGTTTCTTAAACATTTGATTTACTATGTACTATAATGTTTATGTTTCTAATTTAACACAATTAGAATTTTGACTGGCCCAAAATGAAGTTCAGAAACACTAAGAAAATTTCCAAAAGAGCAAAGAGGTTACAGAAAAAATAAGCAATAAAACATCAACTGTGCAACATATCATTGACGCTTGTGCTGCTGGTAGGAGTCAGTAAAACGTTGGAATGAAAGCTCAAGGAATGGTACACCCCTGCTCCCTCCCTCACTGTCAGCAGTGTTAACTCTTATTGAAAAGAGAGGTGACAAAAGTTTTGGTGCTAGAAGAAATTTTTGAGAATTGGTCTTTATGAATAAATTGCAGCCCAGATAGTTTGAGCATCTTACCCAAATACATAGTAAGAGTTGGAGTTAAAACAAATTATTTCAACAAACTCCCAACTTCTCATCTTTCTACTTAGAACCCCTAGCTCTGCCATGCTTTTTTCTCTTACTTACTTTTGACTCAGAAAAATTCTTGCCAAGACTAACCTGTCCATTTCTGTTGTTAGTTTTCTCATTTAACAGATTTATTGCAGACCTCTCCTGCCATCTCTATAGCCTCTATCTATTATTATTTTGTTTTATTTTCCTACTACCTGTTTACATCTTAAACTGGATTGGCATTATTGACAGTTTAGGCTAACTAAATATTTTTAAATTTTTAATTTTTTTTAGAGATAGGGCCTTACTGTGTTGCCCAGTCTGGTTAAGTAAATAAAATATCATACTTACTTTAAAAATTTTTAATGTGTCTACTAGAAAATTTTAAATTACCTACATTTCTGTTGGGCAGCACTAATCTCAACCACATGTATCTTGTTTCAGGACAACTGTCATATCAGTTAATTTTTTTTCCTTTTACCAAAAAAAGGAAAGACATAGCTCATATATCAGAGGGTTCTCAACAAACTCCACACCATTCTTAGGGGGTAATCTTGTATTTGTTTTATTTTCCCTGTAGGATCATAAGTATATTGATTACATTGAGTGGTTTATTCTTTTTTTTTTTTTTGAGACAGTCTTACTATGTCGCCATTGGTAGAGTGTCATGGCATCTTAGCTCACGGGAACCTCAAACTCTTGGGTTCAAGTGATCCTCTTGCCTCAGTCTCCCAAGTAGCTGGGATTACAGGTGCCCACCACAATGCCTGGCTGTTTTTTAGAGATGGGGTCTCACTCTTGCTCAGACTGATCTTGAACTCATGAGCTCAGGTAATCCATCTGCCTTGGCCTCCCAAGTGCTGGGATTATAGGTGAGTGAGCCACTGTGCCCAGCCTTATCCCTTGCAAATTAATGCAGTTATACATATGTGTCTTAAATTGAAATAATTGGTGAACATGCTACTTTAATTTAGTCTTAGATGAATAATTGAGTTTAGAGGATCTGTTACCATGTTTTCCTATTTTTTTCTGGCTTTAGTAACCTTTTAACTTAAGTTTAGTAAAAGTACATGAAGACCTTTAGAATCTTAATTTGATCTATTACTGTATCAAAAAATATATTCCTGGTTCGGAGCCTGTGGCTCAATGGGCTAAGGCACCAGCCACATACACCTGAGCTGGTGGGTTCAAATCCAGCCCGGGCCCGCCAACCAACAATGACGGCTGCAACCAAAAACTGGCCGGGCGTTGTGGCGGGCACCTGTACTCCCAGCTACTTGGGAAGCGGAGGCAAGAGACTCGCTTGAGCCCAGAGTTGGAGGTTGCTGTGAGCTGGGATGCAACAGCACTCTACCAAGGGTGACAGCTTGAGGCTCTGTCTCAAAAAAAAGAAAAAAGAAAAAAATATATATATTCCTTTCAAAACTTGGTTGATACATGTAGACTAAGCTGAATCAATTATGTATTTTAGGATATAAAGATTAAGAATGCAGATTCTTGGAAAAGTCTAGGGAAACCAGTGAAAACATCAGGTGTACTGAAATCTTCAGATGAACTCTTCAACCAATTTAGAAAAGCAGCCATAGAAAAGGAAGTAAAAGCTCGAACACAGGAACTAATACGAAAACATCTGGAGCAAAATACAAAGGAACCGAAAGTATCACAAGAAAATCAGAGGTTTGTAATTTACTGGATTAAAGGAGGCCTTAGGAGGGTGTAGCAATGTATTTTAAATATGTTAAATTTCTTTTTTTTTTTAAGAAATGTAATTGTCTTTTTATGTATTATTATTTTTTTCCTTTTAGTAAGTCATATACACATAGATCATGAATACATTTTTGCATTTGTGGGGTAAAATGTGTTGATTTTTTTTATACAATCTGGAGTGCTTACATAAAACTAATTAATATAGCTGTCGCCTCATTTACTTGATTATTGTGTTAAGACATTTATGTTCTATACTTGATAGACTTGACTTGTACCCAGCAATATGCTCCGTAGGGGTAGTCCCCCTGTTTACCCTCCCTCTATCAAACCTCCCTTCTCCCCTCCTTCCCCTTCCATGTCTCTCCTTCATGTTAAATTTCTTATCTATGATTTAGCTATTTAGTAGAACACAGTGCACATTGTAATCACAGAAAGTACATTTCTATTGTTAATTTTTCCAGTAGTGGAAGATAGAAATAATCAAGTGATTAAGCTAGTAAAGATACTAAGATTACTGGTTCGGCACCTGTGGCTCAATGGGCTAAGGCGCCAGCCGCATACACCTGAGCTGGTGGGTTCGAATCCAGCCCGGGCCCGCCAAACAACAATGACGGCTGCAACCAAAAAATGGCCGGGCATTGTGGCGGGCGCCTGTGGTCCCAGCTACTTGGGAGGCCGAGGCAGGAGACTCGCTTGAGCCCAGGAGTTGGAGGTTGCTGTGAGCTGTGATGCCACAGCACTCTACCCAGGGTGACAGCTTGAGGCTCTGTCTAAAAAAAAAAAAAAAAGATACTAAGATTACTAAATTATAAGGACACTATTTTCTGGTAATCACTTAAAGGTTTTCTATTCCATATGTAAGAAGATAGTGGTTCACCTTCATCACAGTTTCCCAAAACATTTTCTTTGATAATATGGATTAGCCTATGTAAAATCTGACACATCAAAAATAAAGCCTAAAAATAATGTTATAACATGAAAGTGGGTATCTAGTATATTACTTTATATTTTTCATTTAATAACATCTTTATAATAAAAACTTTTTTTTAAGTTAAAAAAAAGCAACTTTATTATGAAGACTAAAACTATTGTATACTAACTCAGACGGCTAGGTCGTACAATAGAATACTTAGAGAATTCCATTTCTGATGGTCTCTAAAGTTATAAACTTGAAAAATGAGGATCTATAAATGTAGAAAAGGAGAGCTCTATTCCTGCACATCACATATAATCCATACTCAGGGGTGGAAATAAATGCTGAAATGTATTACAACTAGGTCCCAGAAGGTTAATCAGGGGCATGAAGACACTCAAATGCATAGCAGTCCATAGTTGGTCTCTGAGGAGGAATGTTGCTAGATCAGTCTGTTGTCCAATTAAAGGCGTAGTGAGAGTGTCTGGTGTTGATGACTTGCAATTGTCTCACTGCTGCTTCTGTCAAATGCTTGTTTAGCATTTATATTCACCTTATTCTTTCCTCAGACCTAGAAAATATGAACAAATGTTTCAGAAATGATGATTCTTCCTATTTCCTTGTACAGAAATTCTTTTTTTTTTTTTTGAGACAGAGCCTCAAGCTGTCACCCTGGAGAGAGTGCTGTGGCATCACAGCTTACAGCAACCTCCAATTCCTGGGCTCGAGCAAGTCTCCTGCCTCTGCCTCCCAAGTAGCTGGGACTACAGGCGCCTGCCACAATGCCTGGCCATTTTTTGGTTGCAGCCATCATTGTTGTTTGGCGGGCCCGGGCTGGATTCGAACCTGCCGGCTCAGGTGTACATGGCTGGCGCCTTAGCCTGCTGAGCCACAGGCGCCGAGCCAGAAATTCTTATTATAATAAAAACTTATAATTTTTTTTACTGTTAAGGAACTTAAAACTTACTTTGAACTATATGATTTCTTTAAGGGACCTTGGAAATGGATTGACTCCAGAATCTTTTTCAAATAAAATGCAAAATAAGTGCCATGGAGATGAGCAGAAAGAACATCAGCAGTCATCGGAAGCTCAAGATAAAAGCAAACTCTGGCCTCTCAAAGACCGTAATTTAGCAAGGGAGAAAGAGCAAGAGCGGAGGAGAAGAGAAGCAGTAAGTGACCTTGAGTTCGCTAAACCTAACAAAGCAAAGATTTAACAGAGGGCAGTCTTACGGGCAAAGATGTGTTCAGGGTTAATTTTTCAGTAACAGAGGAAGTTACCTTGTTAGTGAGGATCAAGTACTAAAACTCACACAGCTTAAAATAAAAATTTCAGGGTCAGCACCCGTAGCTCAGTGGTTAAGGTACCAGTCATATACTCGGGCTGGCGGGTTCAAACCCTGCCCTATCCTGCTAATCAACAATGAACAACTACAACAACAGCAAAAAATAGCCAGGTGTTGTAGTGGGCACCTGTAGTCCCAGCTACTTGGGAGACTGAGGCAAGAAAATTGTTTAAGCCCAAGAGTTTGAGGTTGCTGTGAGCTGTGACACCATGGCACTCTACCCAGGGTGATATAGTGAGACTCTGTCTCAAAATAGATAAATAAAATTAAAATAAAATAAAACAAAAATTTCACAAAGAGGCAAGCATAATGCAGTAATAGAGCCCAGACCTACTAGACTGCCTGGATTAAAATCCTGATTCTGTCATTTACTAGAGTTTTGGACTTTGGCAATTTATTTAACCTCTCTATGACTGTATTTCCTCATCTGTAAAGTAGAACTAATAATACCTATTATGAAAAAAATAATAATACCTATTGTGAAGGTGAAATGAATTAACATGTAATAAGAAACACATGGGAAAATACCTGGCATAAAAAGTCTATATACCAGCTATAGGGGCGGCACCTATGGCTTAGTTGGTAAGGCGCCAGCCCCGTATACCGAGGGTGATGGGTTCAAACCCGGCCCCGGCCAAACTGCAACAACAAAAAAAAATAGCTGGGTGTTGTGGTGGGCACCTGTGGTCTCAGCTACTCGGGAGGCTGAGGCAAGAGAATCACCTAAACCCAAGAGCTGGAGGTTTCTGTGAGCTGTGACGTCACAGCACTCTACCGAGGGTGACAGAGTGAGACTCTTCTCTCTTAAAAAAAAAACAAAAAACAAAAAAACTATAAATTGTGACCAAAAGATATGCCATCTGGAGGCTGAGCATGTGGATCACTTGGGGCCAGGAGTTCAAGCCTGGGCAACATAGTGAGACCCTGAGGGTATTTTGTTTGTTTGTTTTTCAAGAGGCAAGGTCTCACTTTGTCACTGGGTTGGAGTGTAGCTGTATGATCATATAGCTCACTGCAACTTCAAACTCCTGGGCTCAAGCAATCCTCTTGCCTCAGCCTCCAGAGTAGCTGGGACTACAGGTATACAACAATCACACCCAGCTAATTTTTCTATTTTTAGTAGAGACAGGGTCTGGCTCTGGCTTAGGCTGGTCTTGAACTCTAGATCTCAAGTAATCCTCCTGCCTCAGCCTCCCACAGTGCCGGGCCAGAGTCTGCTTTTTATTTTATTTATTTATTCATTTATTATTTTTGAGACAGAGTCTCACTTTATTGCCCCTGGTAGAGTGCCGTGGCTTCACAGCTCACAGCAACCTCCAGTTCCTGGGCTTAAGTGATTTTCTTGCCTCAGCCTCCCGAGGAGTTGGAACTAAAGGTGCCCACCACAACACCCAGCTATTTTTTGTTGCAGTTTGGCCAGGGCCAGGTTTGAACCTGCCACCCTGGGTCTATAGGGCTGGCGCCCTACTCACTGAGCCACAGGTGCCACCCATGTTATATCATTTCATGTTTAGCGTTAAGAGCTTAACAATAATATACTTCCATTTCTTCTCTCTCAGCCTTATGCTATTGCTTAACTGCTCAAATTATCCCTTAAAATTTTTTAAATAATTTTTTAAAATGTTATATTTACCTGTGCAGTTACTGTTTCCAGTATTCTTCATTCCTTTGGTCAGATCCAGATTTCTTTTTTTTTTTTTTTTGAGACAGAGCCTCAAGCTGTCACCCTGGAGAGAGTGCTATGGCATCACAGCTCACAGCAACCTCCAACTCCTGGCTTAAACAATTCTCTTGCCTCAGCCTTGTCCCAAATAGCTGGGACTACAGGTGCCCGCCACAACACCCAGCTATTTTTTGGTTGCAGTTGTCATTGTTGTTTGGCAGGCCTGGGCTGGATTTGAACCCGCCACCTCTGGTGTATGTGGCTAATGGCTTAGTCGCTTAAGCTATAGGCACTGAGCCCAGATCCAGATTTTTAAATAGTACAATTTTCCTTTTCCCTAAAGGAATTCCTTACTTATAGTAAGAAAGTAAATCTGTTGATAAATGCTTTTAGCTTTTGGGTAGCTGAAAGGCCTTTTTTTTTTCATTGATAGACTTTATTTTTTAGAGCAGTTTCAGGTTCATAGCAAAAATCAACTGAAAGTTCAGAGTTACCATATACTGTACTCTTTCCACACATACAACCTCTCCCACCACCAACATTAACACATCATTGTCCATAGCAGAGTCCATAGTTTACATTACGGTTCACATGGCATTGTAGTTTTTGTGGAAGGTTTTTTTTGTTGTTGTTTTTGTTTTGTTTTACTTTGGTAGAGTGCGGTGGCATCACAGCTCACAGCAACCTCAAACTCTTGGGCTCAAGTGATTCTCTTGCTTCAGTCTCCCAGCTAGCTGGGACTATAGGTGCCTGCCACAACGCCCAGCTGTTTTTTGTTGCAGTTGTCATTGTTGGTTAGCTGGCCCAGGCCCAGTTTGAACCCACCAACTTCAGTGTATGTGGCTGGCACTGTAACCATTGTGTGCTGGGGCCGAACCAGTTTTTGTGGATTTTGACATGTGTATGACATATCTCAACCATTAAAGTTCCATACAGAATAATTTCCTTGCCGTGGAATTTCCCTATGCCTCACCTATCTACCTCTCCCTTTCAAAACCCTGGCAACCACTAGTATTTTTACGGTATTTATGGTTTTGCCTTTTTCATAATGTTTTATATAGTTGGAATCATACAGTATGTAGCCTTTGAAAACTGTCTTCTTTCTCTTAACAATGTGCATTTAGGGTTTCTCTGTATCTTTTTATGGCTTGATAGCCCATTTTTTTTAAGAAGTAATTATTTTAATTGGCAGATAAAAATTGTATATACTTACAGTATACAACAGGGGGTGTCCAACCTGCGGCCACAGGCCACATGCTGATTTTGTGAAGATTTTTTTGATTATCTGTGGTGTCAGATATCATGAAAAATATGCATGAACTTTTTTTGCTAATAAGCTTTCATTAGTATTTGTGTATTTAATATGTTAGACAACTCTTCTTCCAATGGGCAGCAGAGGAAAAAAAAGGTTGGACACCCCCAACAACAGAATATTTTGAAATATGTGTACACTGTGGAATGACTACGTGAAGCTAACTAACATGTATTAGCCCACTTTTTTTTTTTTTTTTTTTTTTTTTTTTTGGTGGTGAGAATGCTTCAAAATCCATCCTTAGTGATTTTTGAGCACACAAAACATTGTGATTGGCCGCACAGTGGTTAGGGCATTGGCCACATGCTCTGGGCTGATGGGTTCGGACCTGGCCTGGGCATTGTGCCAGGCACTTGTAGTCCTAACTACTCAGGAGGCTGAGGCAAGAGTATCACTGAGCCCAAGAGTTTGAGGTTGCTGTGAGCTTTGAGGCCACAGCACTCTACCAAAGGTGACGAAGAGATTCTGTCTCAATTTAAAAAAAAATTGTGATTAACTATAGTTGCCACATTGTACATTCGATCTCTTTAATTTATCCCTGACTGAAATTTTGTATTTTTTGACTACTCCTTACCCTCCCAACCCTTGGTAACTACTTCTCTATTCTCATTTTCTATGGGTTCAACTTTTTAAAATCCCACATATAAGGGAGGTAGTATTTACCTTTCTATGCCTAGACTCTTCACTTAACGTGATGCTGTCTAAGTTCATCTAGGTGGTTGCAATGACAGGATTTTCTTCTTTTTAATGACTAAATAATATTCCACTGCATATATACATATATGTACACACACACACACCCCACATGTCCTTTATCCATCCAGCCATTGCTGGACACTTTGGTTGATTACATATCTTGACTATTGTGATAGATACTGGTTTAGTACAGAACCATATTCCATTGTACGGATGTACCATAGTTATTTATCTACCTATTGAAGTGCATATTGGTTATCTCCAAGTTATGGCAGTTATAAAATAAAGCCACTATAAATGTTTGTGTGCAAGTTTTTTTTTTTTGTTTTGTTTTTTTTTGAGAAAGAGCCTCAAGCTGTAACCCTGGATAGTGTGCCATGTCATCAAAGCACACAGCAACCACCAACTCCGGGCCACAACCAAGTCTCCTGCCACCCCCTCCCTAGTAGCTGGGACTGCAGGCGCCCACCACAACGCCCAGCCATTTTTTGGTTGCAGCCGTCATTGTTGTTTGGCGGGCCCGGGCTGGATTCGAACCCGCCAGCTCAGGTGTACATGCCTGGCGCCTTAGCCCGTTGAGCCACAGGCGCCGAGCCTGTGTGTAAGTTTTTGTGTGGATGTGTTTTCAACTTGTCTTCAATTTTTTAAGACATTTTTGCTGAATACAGAATTCTAGTTCTTTTAGTTCTTTAAAGATATTCCTTCACTGCCTCGCTGATTGCATTATTTCCAGTGATAAATCTGATGTTATTATCTTTGTTCCTCTGCACAATACGTCATTCCTCCTGCTTTTAACATTTGTATCAATCACGGGATTTCAGGAGTTGTTTTCTTCATGTTTCTTGTATTTCGTTGAGCTTACTGGCTATGTGTGTTTATAATTTTCATCAAGCTTAGAAAATTTTTTGCCATTATTTCTTTAAATAATGTCCTCCTTGTCCCCTTTTTAGGACGGTAATTGTTCATTTGTTAATCTGTTTAAAGTTGTCCCACAGCTCACTAATGCTCTTTTAATTTTCTAAATTCTTTTCTTCCCTTTGAATTTCATTTTGAGTAAATTGACTATTTTCTTCAGTGTCTGTAATCGTCTGTTAGTCCCATCAAGTGTATTATTTTTCATCTCAGATATTGCAATTATCTCTAGGTGTTTGATTTGGGATTTTAAAAATATCTTTTATTTCTCTATCAAACTTCTGAGCAAATGGAATAGAGTTATTACTTTTAATGGGCTTCTCTGCTAATACTAGTATCTCTCCAAGTTTCAGGTAAATTTCAGTTGATTGTTTAGTCTTTTCTTTGTGGATAGTGTTTTTCTGCTTCTTTGCATACCTGATAATCATTAATGTCAGATATTGTAAGTTTTACCTTGTTGAGTGCTTGATATTTTGGTAATTCTGGGAAAGACATGTAAGTTCATAGGACATGTAGGAACATTAGTTTGAGAAGAAAAGGGCCCTTGGCTTTGACCATAGTATTGGTTAAAATACAAATTAATTTTCTAGGAAATAATGAACAATGTTTTGTCAGCTTTATATTGTATAATACTAAGAAACAGATTGCATTTAACAGTTCTATAACATATGGTGGAGTTTACATTGGAACAGAGTGTTCTGTTTTATTTTGCTTTGTTTTGTGTTTGAGGCAGTGGCTTGCTCTGTTGCCCAAGCTTAGAGTGCAGTGGTGTTATCAGAGCTCATTGAATCCTTAAACTCCTGAGCTCAAGCAATCCTCTTGCCTCCGCCTCCTGAGTAGGTGGGACTATAGGTGCATGTTACCATGCCTGGCTAATTTTTCTATTTTTTTTTAATAGAGATGAGGTCTCACTGTGTTGCTCAGGCTGGTCAAATTCGTGGCCTCAAGCAATCCTCCTGCCTCAGCCTCCAAAGTTCTAGGATTCAGGTGTGAACTACCATACCTGGCCTGAAAAGTATGGTCTTATGAAACTTTCTACAATGATAGAAGTGTGCTTTATTTATAGTCAAATTCAATAGTGACTAACCACATATAGCTATAGAGCACTTGAAATGTGGCCAGTGTAACTAAGGAACAGAATTTAAACTTAATTTAATTACTTAAATTTAAATAGCAACTTTTTTTTTTCTTACGACAGAGTCTCACTCTGTTGCCCCAGGTTACAGTGCCATGGTGTCAAAGCTCACAGCGACCTCAAATTTCTGGACTCAAGAGGTCCTCTTGCTTCAGCCTCCCAATTAGCTGGGACTAACAGGCACCTGCTACAACACCCAGCTAGTTTTTCTATTTTTAGAAGAGATGGGGTCTTGCTCTTGCTCAGGCTGGTCTCGAACTCCTAAGCTCAAGCAATCCACCTATCTCAGCCTCCCAGATTGCTAGGATTACAGGCGTGAGCCACCATGTTGTAGCAATCTGGGCTTGGTGGAGAGAAAGAATCACCCAATACTGGTGGCAGAAGAGAAAGGGGTTTTATTTCAGCCCCTGGAGCTACAGCAGACTAAAATCCAAAATGGCCCAGTTCCCTGATCAGCTCCATCCCTGTTCTTTTATTGGACTCACAAGCAGACAGACAAAGGAATTATATTCCCTCTCACCGGAGGTGTCAGATCACGTGCAGGGTTTACGGAAGCGGAAGCAAGCAGCAAGCATTAGTTTCAAGGACCCAGGAAGCTAATTTTTGCAAGTTCTCAAGAGCTCGGTTACCACAGAGAAGACCTTGCAGATGTGTCCTTGGGATTCTGTGAGAAACCCTTTGTTTTTATAGACCAGTTTTCTCAGGTATCCTCTCTCAATCATACCTGGCCTAAATAGCAACTTTTTGATATTATCTTAGGGTTTTTTAAAGGAATTATTAAGTGTCATTAGTACTTGGCCAGAAGTATTTTTCTAGTGACCTAAGATCATATTTCTCCTCATGGCACTCTCAAAGACATGACTACTGTCACCCCCAAGTGATTTCATAGCCTACTTGCCACCTAACAACCCAACTAGATAACCTGACATAATCCCCAATAGTGTAAGCACTATTCTAGACCTCAGCTAGACTTGGAACCCTCTGAAATGTGACCAATAATGTCAAATCTAGCATCTTGATAACTAACAACCCGCTCTTGGGTCTGCCGGCTATCATTCTTGACAGCCTATCTTCTTATCTTGCTGTTATTTGACAGACTCATCCTCTAAAGACCTATAATAATTTGATACTTAGCAGTGCAGCTTCCAGAAGTTCATTGCCTGCCAGTTCCCTTGACTAAGCTTTTGGTCTTAAATTTGAATAGCTGAAGAGTATATTTGGACCACAGAGAAAAGAATATCCAGGGTGGCGCCTGTGGCTCATCGAGTAGGGTGCCAACCCATATACTGAAGGTGGCGGGTTCAAACCTGGCCTCGGCCAAACTGCAAAACAGAAAAATAGCCGGGCGCTGTGGCGGGCGCCTGTAGTCCCAGCCACTCGGGAGGCTGAGGCAAGAGAATCGCCTAAGCCCAGCAGTTGGAGGTTGCTGTGAGCTGTGGGACGCCACGGCACTCTACCAAGGGCGCTAAAGTGAGGCTCTGTCTCTACAAAAAAAAAAGAAAAGAAAAGAATATCCAAAGAGCATTAGTTAAGATTAAATTCCTGGTATCTAAGGTTAATTGGTGTAGAGAATAACCAATTTTCTATCAATAGTTGTTCCACATGCACATATTTTATTTATTTATTTATTTTCTTTTGTAGAGACAAAGTCTCACTTTATTGCCCTTAGTAGAGTGCTGTGGCGTCACAGCTCACAGCAACCTTCAACTCCTGGGCTTAGGCAATTCTCTTGCCTCAGCCCTCCGAGTAGCTGAGACTACAGGCACCCACCACAACGCCCGGCTATTTTTTTAATGCAGTTTGGCCGGGGCTGGGTTTTAACCCACCACTCTGGGTATATGGGGCCAGCGTCCTACACACTGAGCCACAGGCACCACCCACATGCACATATTTTAGTCACTATGGGAAAAAATCTAAAATAAGCCAATCCATCTAAACTTTAAATAAAAAAAGGTTTCATTGCATATTCTTCAAATTTTGCTGTATGTCTGGATACTTATGGCAGTATTGCATGATGTTTAAATTAGGGCAACGTATCTAACTCTTATTTTGGAGGCTTAAAATAGAACTTTAAGGAACTATCTGGGCAGACACTTGACATCCTAGGAATTAGACATTAGGAAAGTAGCCTGGATTAGGATTTAAGAAGTATTCTTTGTCTCCAAGGCAAATTTTAAGACATTTTTGTAGTTTTTTTTTTGTTTTTTTTGAGACAGAGCCTCAAGCTGTCACCCTGGATAGAGTGCTGTGGCATCACAGCTCACAGCAACATCCAACTCCTGGGCTCAAGTGATTCTCCTGCCTCTGCCACCCAACTAGCTGGGACTACAGGTGCCCACCACAATGCCCGGCTATTTTTTGGTTGCAGCCATCATTGTTGTTTGGCGGGCCTGGGCTGGATTAGAACCTGCCAGCTCAGGTGTATGTGGCTGGCGCCTTAGCCGCTTGAGCCACAGGCACTGAGCCAACATTTTGTAGCTTATAAGAGACATACCTTTTAAATATATTTTTGTTGGTAAATCATAATTCCAAATCTTTGCCCACATAGCTAATGAGAATGCCAGTTCCTATTCAGGAAGCCAACCAACTGATTACAAATTGGTGCTTTTACCTATCATTTTAGTCTGTTGTTATTGTTCAAAAAAGATTTTTTTAGCTTTAATACTTGATGTCATTTCAGATACTACAGAATATCTAATCTTTATAACAAGGGCTTTTAGAAAAGGCTTCAGGGAGTCTCTCTCAACCCATTCTGATTTGAGGGGCTATCCTTAAAAAAAAAGAAAAGGCTTCAGAATATACTAAACATTTGTTTCCTTTGTCTTAATTAGTGTTTCCTATTTTTATTTCTTTTGAGACAGAGTCTCACTTTGTTGCCCTTGGTAGAATGCTGTGGCCTCATAGCTCATAGCAACTTCCAACTCCTAGGCTCAAGCAATCCTCCTGCCTCATCTTCCTGAGTAGCTGGGACTACAGGTGCCTGCCACAATGCCTGGATTTTTTTTTTTTGAGACAGATTCTCAATTTTGCTCAGACTGGTCTCTTAACTCCTGAGGTCAGGCAATCCGTGGCCTCCCAGAGTGCTAGGATTACAGGCATGAGCCTCCACGCTGGCCTTGTTTTTTGTATTTTTTTTTTTTTTTGAGACAGAGTCTCATTATGTTGCCCTGGGTAGAGTGCCATGGTGTCACAGATCACAGCAACCTCAAACTTGTGGGCTCAAGTGATTCTCTTGCCTCAGCCTCCCCAGTAGCTGGCTACAGCCCACCACAATGCCTGGCTATTTTTTGGTTGTAGTTGTTTAGGAGGCCTGGGCTGGGTTCAAACCCACCAGCCCCGGTGTACGTGGCTGGCACTCTAACCAGTAAGGTATGGGCACCAAGACTTTTTAATTTTTTTTTTTTTTTAAATTAAGGCTGTGCACAGATAGGAATTTTTTGTATTTTTAATAGCTTTTGAGCACTTAATATTAAGTATTGTGCCAAGTGTCTCCCATGTAATCTAATTCGATCTTCATAAATACCTATACATAGAATAGACTTGGTTAAGTAATTTGCCTTAGCTTACACAGTAAGTGGCAGAGTCAAGGCAAGCCCATAGGCTTAATATTACCTACTATAGTTCTATCACATAGGGAAGATACTGGTTCATTCAGAAAATAGTTTTATGTGGCTAACACTATGTTGGTCATAGAAATAAACAAGACATTGTGTTCTCAGGTCATGTTCTTACTAATATCCACTCTATTATAAGGTACCATAACTTAGTGGTTAGAGTGCTGCCTTTGTGAACCAGGGATTGAGAGTTCGGTCCTCATTTGGGCCTCCTGCTGATATAAAAAAATAAAAACAAAACATACCCACTCCATCAACATTGAGTTTTCTCTCTTACTTGAAGACAGAGGTCAGACTTAGTGTTCTTACAGATTTTAATTTTTATTTATCACATGAAACAATATATTAACAAAAATCAGGTAGTATTTGAATAGAAATAAAAAATTATGTACAAATATATTATGTTAAATAGTTTTCATTTTGTATACTATTTCCAAATATTGCATCATCATTTTTATATAATTGTAATAAAGGTATACATTTTTAAAGTAACATTATAATTTTCTCTTTTACAGATGGCGGGTACCATTGATATGACTCTTCAAAGTGACATTATGACAATGTTCGAAAACAATTTTGATTAAAACTCAGTTTTTAAATTATCCATCAACTTAAAATGAATGATAAACGATTGAAATGCATATGGTAAAATGATAGCTTTCAGACACCAATCTTATATTGCATTTTTTACTGCTCTCAAATGATTAAAAAATTTTCACGACACTTTTTAATAGCTATATGTTCATTTTCTTAGTGATATAATTTGCAGGAAATTTTATAATTTTGGATTCAAATTTCAATTTGAATAAATTGCAGATATTATTCATTGTCTATGTTATAGGCCCCTTTCTAAGCAATGAGAATGCAAGTGAAAGACTCTCTCTGCCTATTTTAAAAGGAAGAGTATGGTTTTCTAATTCAATAAGTGAAAAATAATGAAGAATATATAAAGTGTATTAAAAACATAGTTCCTGTTGAGTTTATAACTTTTAAAACAAACATTTGTCTTCAAAAATGCTAAGAGCTTCTAACAAATAATTGGTTTCATTCAGTGTCAGATTACATAAGATTCGCCGATGATCTATATCCAAAATTTATATTGAAATTTAGTTTAAAGAAATATTACCCATGGTTTGAAAGATGTTGAATTTGAGGCCAAATAACTAATATTAAATATTTTGGTAATATTCAATAGTAAGTATTATGTAAGTAAGTTTCTATAGGAACTTGTGAGACATTTCTTAATATGCATATGTGATAGCAATGAATGTTTATAAATATTTTACTTAACAGACTTTTATTTAAATATTCTGTAAAATATTTGTTTTATCGTTTTCAAGTTGCATTTTTGTATAAATCATGTGTGTCCACTTTATGTATTTTAAAATTTTGAACCCTTGAAGTGTAACATGATCTGGATGGTATCCTGATACCATCTAAAGTAAAAATTCAAAATGTGTGTGTATTATATAGAGAAAGAGAAAAAGTTTTGTTGACTTCTTTGTTTTCATAATTTATATAATAAATTTTTGACATATCTTTATCAGGCATTTTTAAAACATAACTAACTAGTGGTTAAAATAGTGGTGTTAGGCTGGACACAGTGATTCACACCTATAATCCTAGCACTCTGGGAGGCCAAGGTGGGTGGATTCCTTGAGCTCACGAGTTCAAGACCAGCCTGCACAAGAGCGAGACCCCGTCTCTACTAAAAATAGAAAAACTGAGGCAAGAAGATTGCTTGAGCCCAAGAATTTGAGGGTGATAGTTATTCCTATCCAACTGTATTTTTAACTAAGAAATCAGTATATATATACTAAACAGTATGTATTATGTTGTCCTAAAAGTTTATATGTAGTACATATAATTTTCTGTACATAATATAAAAATAGATTACAGAGACCTAAGTTATGGTTATCATGTTTACCCAACTTGATGATTAACCTATTAGACTATGAGTCTGTAAAGGTCTGGCATGTTTTGGATACTTAAACTTTTAGTAAGTTAGAAGATAGTTTGGCAAAGAAAAGTATTGGCTTATAATTGATCCTTCCTACATTGTACATTATTTTTTTAGTAAAAAATTCTTTGGCTTCTCTTAGTGCATACAGCTACCTTCAACAAAAGCCTGCTTTTTTGAAGACCCCTCTTTGGGTCCCATCTCTCACCTCTCTCCAATTCTTAAAACCTTTTCATTGTGTTTTCTGGTATTCATGATAAGTCAGCAACAACATTCCCTACACAGTCAACTTTTTTGCTTTCTTTCTTTCCTCTTTTTGTTCTGAGTTGTAATGAAACTAGTCTCTGGACCTAGTGCATCCTCATCATCTAGGAACATTTTTTAGAAATACCCATTTTGGGGCAGTGCTTGTTGCTCAGTGGGTAGGGCACCAGCCCCGTGTACCAAGGGTGGCAGGTTCAAACCCGGCTACGGCCAAACTGCAACAAAAAAAAATAGCCGGGCGCTGTGGTGGGTGCCTGTAGTCCCAGCTACTCAGGAGGCTGAGGCAAGACAATCGCGTAAGCCCAGGAGTTGGAGGTTGCTGTGGGCTGTGTGACGCCACGGCACTCTACTGAGGGTGATAAAGTGCGACTCTGTCTCTACAAAAAAAAGAAAGAAAAAGAAAGAAATACTCATTCTTTGACTTAAGACTACCTAAGTAAGAAACTCTGGGCATGGGGCCAGCAATCTATAGTTGAACAAACCTTCCTCGTACACACTGCAGTTTGAGACCTGCTGTTCTGACCGAATCCTGGAGCCCCCCATTTAGTGCTTGTATCCTCATAACTTTTCCTCCTTCACCTCCCCATTTCTTTCAAGTCAGACTGGCTGACTGGTAAAGTGCTGTGGTAACCAAGTTTGAGGGAAATGCATCTCACACACCCACACATCACAATTACGAAGTAGAAAAGGATCACCTTGTGGTTTTTCTTACATTTGTAGTGCCACTTGCAGACCATTCTGTCCCTGCCCCCTCCCCAGAAAACCCCAGCTTGATCATCAGACTATACCACACATAGTCATTTACCATTCCAGGTTCACTCCTTGTTCCCAGAGATTTTAGTCTCTATTTTATTATTACTTTCCAACTGACACTTATCAATCCTTTGACCTCTCTCCTAAAGTTCTTGATTATCAGGCTTAGCCCCTGCCACTCACTTCTTTCCCATTACCAATAACTGAAACCCTTCCGTAGTCTCAATTTCAAGCATCCTATTCTCTCATTGCTTCCTACTTTTTCTAGCTTACTCCATATAGGGCCTTGACTCCATCCATTCTTAGGCTTCACCAGGACTTAACAGTCCATTAACTCTACAGCTTTGCATGGTACCCCTCCCCTTCATGCCCCAGCTTCTCCTCCTACCCCAAATTTGTGGTACATTATATTAATTACTCCCTTGCACACCCTCTCAACTCCATTCTTTGCTCCTTTCTTCGTTATATTTGACTGGCAAAACTCAAATCCTTAAATCTGACTGCTAACGCTGCACTGATGAAGGTCAATAACCAGTTTCACTTTAAAGTTTTGAGTACAGGCTCGGCGCCTGTGGCTCTAGCGGCTAAGGCGCCAGCCACATACACCTGAGCTGGCGGGTTTAAATCCAACCTGGGCCTGCCAAACGACGACAGCTATAACCAAAAACACAGCAGGGCCTCGTGGCAGGCACCTATAGTCCCAGTTACTTGGGAGGCGGAGGCAGGAGGAGCGCTTGAGCCTAGGAGTTGGAGGTTGCCCTGAGCTGTGATGACACAGCACTCTACCCAGGGTGACAGCTTGAGGCTCTGTCTCAAAAATAAAAATAATAATTTGAGTATAAACTCAAATGAGCCTTAATGCTGGCCAGAAGTCTGTTTCCACGGTCTGTTCACTCTCCCAGGCAGTCGATTATTTTATATCTCCATTCTACTCAGATCTCCACCCAATGCCACCTTCCCCTTCATCAGTCCCTGCTCCCTTTTTCTTCTTTTTCACTGAGAAGGAAACCAGTCTGAGGAGACCTTACATAGACTTGTAAGACCACATCTACAAGTATCGCTGTTTTCATATGCTTTGCTTTCCCCTGTTACTAAGAGTGAATTAATTGTTCATGCTCTCTGTTAAGGTGACTCCCTTAGGATTTTTTCCCACATCTTCCCAAGAACATTGCTAAAGATAGGAATTCTGATTGCCACAATCAGTATTCCCTCTTGTAGATCCTTATCAGCATGTAAAGTAAACTGTTTTTTCTGAAGATCAATTCAGTCAGCAGAAAATATGGGCTTTCTTCTTAAAGTTGCCTCCTCACATCCTTGGCACATTCTTCTTTATCTTTATACTTTTTAAAAAATAGAGATGATGGAGTCTTGCTTTGTCATGCAGCCGGAGTGCAGTGGCACAATCATAGCTCACTGCAGCAGCATACCACTCGACTCAGGCGATTCTCATGCCTCAGCCACCCAAGCAGCTAGAACTACACCAGCACCACCCCTGCCCTCACTAGTTTTTTTCATTTTACTTAGTGACAGGGTTCTGCCTTGTTGCCCTGACTGACTTGAACTGGACTTAGCCTCCCAAGCAGCCAGGATTATAAACATGAACCACCATGCTTGGCTGTAGTAACTTTTTAAAAATTATTAAGACAAAACTCATCCTTGAAAGTATACAATTTAGTGGTTTTTTAGTGTAGTTACTCTCTATGGAAATTCTTGTTTGTTTATGACATTTTATATATTCTGCATATTAACATATTACAAATATTTTCTCTATTCCTTTGTTACTAATAATTTACTAATTTGTACAAAATTGTGTAGAAACCAACACTTGAAGCCAATTTGCCAGTTCAAAAATTGTGTTGCAAATCATTTATATACAAATATCATATCCAGTTAATTTTAGAATTTTTTTAAATACAAATATTTTAGATATAACTTAAAGATAAAACTTACATATAACTTAAAGATAAAACTTAGAGTTATTAAGACAGTTTATCTGTCTCTACCCCCATTATCGAGAGATGAAAGCTTGTATATTATCTTGTTTATGCTCATCTAGCCATGGACGTGTAGAGAACTTGAGGGACTTCTTTAACAAAAATATGGTCTTCTGTATATGTTACTTGGCAACTGATTTTTTTTTTTAGATGCCTCAGGTCATTAGATGGATATATACACTAATTCATTCATGTTAAAAAGCTGTACAGCATTTATTAGTATAGGTATAATTTACATAAATAATCCCGTTCCTCTAATTACTTGTAGCCTTTTCCCACCATGAACAATGATGATGTATAGTCTGTTTATATAGCCTTACAAAAGAGTTCTATCTCTAAAGGGTAGAGCTTTTATCATGGGATCACTGGGTCAGAAAGTATAGTCAAAGGGAGTAATTTTTTGTTTTGTTTGAAACAGAGACTCACTCTGTTGCCCAAGGCTAAAGCGCCATGGCTTCATTCTAGCTCACTGCAACCTCAAACTCTTGGGTTCAAAGGATCTTCCTGCCTCAGCCTCCCAAGTAGTTGGGAGAATACGTGTGCACCACCATGCCTGGCTAATTTTTCTATTTTTCATAAAGTCAGGGTCTCATTCTTGCTCAGGCTGGTCTCAAACTCATCAGCACAACTGATCCTAGCAGTCCCACCATCACCTGGCCTCAAAGGGAGTAGTTTTAGTTTTAATCGATGGTGCCAGATAACTACTCCAAAAAAGCAGTTCACATTTCTACAAGTTTGAAAATACTACTTTCCCCTTGTCCTCACTAGCATGGATGTTCTTGTCCTCATCATTTTTGTAAATCTAAATGATAAAACTACAATTTGTTTTTTTAGTTTGTACTTCTCAGACTATAGGTAGAATTGCCTGGTCTTTCATTTTGGGTATCTTGGTTTTTTTTGTTGTTGTTGTTTAAATCAATTTGTACTCTGTTTTTCTTTTTCTTTCTTTTTATTCTTCCTTTTTTTTTTTTTTTAAGATGTTCAACCTTTGTTTTGGAAACTTTTTTTCATAATTTATTGTTTGTGTTTCAAGGTTTGTCCTTTTTTCCATTAAAATTTTAAATTTTATGTTGTCATTCTTTTCCTTCACTGTGTCTGGATATTTTGCCTTGTTTAGGAGTATGTTCCCACATCAAGATGATAAAATATATGTCTTTTGCATATAAAAGTCTAAATTGCAGAGGTACTAAAGCTATTTTTATGTATGGTCTGAATTAGGGAATTAGCTCTTTTTTCTTTAAAATGAATTGTCAGTTATGCTACCACAATTTGTTTACTAAACCTCTGAATTGCATAGCTGTCACTCAATAAAAAATTTATAACACTTTAATTTGTAAAAGTTGTACCAACTTAAACACCATTAGGATTTTAATTGGGATTGTATTAGAATTAAACAGAGACCTACCAATTTTATATCCAGTTTTATAAATATGTCCTTCCTACAACATTTTTGATTCATTGCCAGTCTCAAAGGAGGCAGCCCAAAATTAGTTGTGAGCAGAGCAGTAAGCAGTTAGGATGGTGGGACTTCGAGGTCAGTTGCTTGGAGCCATTTTAGCATGCTAACTGTGCCATGGGCCAATGATGAGCTGAGAAAGTTGAAGGAAGTTCTGTAAGAGGCCAAAAATCTCAGGCTGTCTATAAACAAAAGCCAGATCACCACAAATTAAGAGCAGGAAATTAACTCATGTTCAAATCTGAATGGCATTAAAAAGCAAGCTATGTTGAGTGAAAGCAGAAACAACAAACGACAAATATAGACCCACTATCTCTTACCCAATTCGTTCTCTCTAGGACTTTAGAAAAGAAAGTATTGAAATAGACTTCATTTTAAAAAAGTCTCAACCCATGGATTAAAAGAAAATTAGGCACAGGTAAAAAGGAAATAGAAGCTACAAGATATATCCAAATAAGGATAATAGGATACAGCACAGAAAGACAAGGAAAAGAAAAATGCAAGAGATGTTGAGAGATTTAGAGTAGAGGTTGGCAAACTCTGGCCCACATATCAAATCAAGCTTGCTGCCTATTTTTGTAAAGTTTTATTGAGACACAGCCACATCTATTTGTTTACATAATGTCTATGGCTGCTTTTGTATTGTGATGACAGGGTTCAGTTGCAACAAGACTGCATGACCCTCAAAACCTAAGATACTATCTAACCTCCTACTGAGGAAGTGTCAGAAAGTTTGCCACACCTTTCTACAGGACAGAGTGAAAACATCTAACATACATCTAATCAGAGTCCTTAGAACCTACTATGAGAACACGGAGAGTCACTATTTGAGAAGACAATCATTGTGATTTTCTTAAAATTAAGAAAATCCTTTTATCCCAAACAAAAAGAAATTCATACCTAAGACATTTTTCATGCCCCATACAACACAACAAGGAAAATTTGTAAGCAGCCAGGGAAAAGGAGCTATAAAGGGGCTTATTTTTATTTCAACAAATGTAAGAATGAGTTATCAGCAACAATGAACACCAGAAACAATGGAATTAAATCGTCTTTAAAAATTGAGAGAAAAGCTGTCAGCTTACCAGCCTGAGGTATAGCAAGACCCCATCTCTACTAAAAATAAAAAAAACAGGCAACAGAATCGCTTGAGCCCAAAAGCTTGAGGTTGCTATGAGCTGTGATGCCATGGCTCTCTAGTCAGGACACCAGTGAGACTCTCGTCTCAAAAAAAAAAAAGTGCCATCAGCTTGAAATATAGAGAACTTCTGGAGGTCTGTGATTTTTCTAGTATTAAGCATGCATGTGCTCATCTTGGAATTATTTTCTCTTGTGTATCTATATACAGCTTTTCTCTGCAGCACAACTTCTTTTGTCCCTTAAGATACAACTAAGTTATCAGTGACTGAATGTATCTTCATCAGGGCTGCTTCTGTGTTTTCTTTTCTTTTTTTTTTTTTGCAGTTTTTAGCCAGGGTTGGGTTTGAATCCGCCACCTCCGGCATATGGGGCCGGCGCCCTACTCCTTTGAGCCAAGGTTAGCATACAGTTTCTTTGCGCTCAACTTGTGTCTGAAATTTTTGTGTGCTGATGGGATTCTAAGTTTGTGTAGTTTAATTTTTTTGTGCATGGAAGAAAAAACTGTGCATTTCATTGCTGGCTGAAGGTTTCTTTCAGATTTACATTCATAGTTCTGTGTATATGTGACATGAGGAATGATCTGAATTAATTATTCTGTTTTTATCTTCTTTGATTAAGTAAAAAGGAAACTTGGGGGGCGGGGAGACACTTTGAGATTCTGAACCTGGCAAAGCTGTGGAAAGGAGGGTGAAATAAAAAGGTAGTTTACCACAAAATGTTTTCTTCTAAAGGAAATGTGTAAGGAATATTTTATTTTCATGGACAGTAAAGCATTTTGGTTCTAGAGCATGTGGTCTTTACAATCAGTACAGCACAAGAAGATAGAGGATCTCACAGAATATCTTTTTTTTTTTTTTTTTTTTTAATTTCAGGTTAATGTGAGGTTACAAATAACCAGGTCACAATATTTGAATTTGTTAGGTAGAGTCCATCTTGTAGTTGTGTCTCACACCCAAAAGGTGTGCCATATACCCTACATTGTACCCATTAGGTGGGAGCACAACCATCCCCCCCCCCGTTTTCCTCCCCTCCCCCTCTTCTTCCCCTCTCCCTTGTTCTCCCTCCCTCCAACTTGAATTGAACTGACTTTTGCTCCTGTGTGCCTTGTATTAGATCATCTTTTCTTTTCATATTAGTATTGAGTACGCTGGATATTTGCTTTTCCATTCTTGTGATACTTTACTAAGAAGAATGTCCTTCACCTTCATCCAGATTAATACAAAAAATGTAAAGTCACCATATTTTTTATGGCTGAATAATATCCCATTGTAAACATATACCACAGTTTGTTAATCCATTCCTGAGTTGATGGGCATTTAGGTTGTTTCCACATCTTGGTGATCGTGAATTAAGCTATGACAAACAATCTGATGCAAATGTCTTTATGATGAAACGATTCTGTTATTTTTCTAGGTGGTGCCTAATAGTAAGATTGCAGGATCAAATGGGAGGTCTAATTTGAGTTCTTTGAGGATTCTCCATACTTCTTTCCTTTTTTTAATTTTTTTTTGAGACAGAGCCTCAAGCTGTCACCCTGGATAGAGTGCTGTGACATCACAGCTCACAGCAACCTCCAATTCCTGAGCTGAAGCGAGTCTCCTGCCTCCACCTCCCAAGTAGCTGGGACTACAGGTGCCCGCCACAACACCCGGCCATTTTTTGGTTGCAGCCGTCATTGTTGTTTGGCGGGCCCGGGCTGGATTCGAACCCGCCAGCTCAGATGTACGTGGCTGGCGCCTTAGCCCGTTGAGCCACAGGCGCCGAGCCTCTCCATACTTCTTTCCAAAGAGGCTGTATGAGTTTGTAGTTCCACCAACAATGTAAAAGTGATCCCCTCTTTCTGCATCCACATTAGGTCTACAACTTTGGAAATTTGTGATGTGGGCTAATCTTACTGGGGTTAGGAGATATCTCAGGGTGGTTTTGATTTGCATTTCTCTGATGATTCACAGAACATCTTTAATGGCCAGACTTGGAAGACATTTATACCTCTTGCATTCATGTGCCTCTGGCCAGAACCCAATCATGTGGCTGTACCTGACTGCAAGCCTGAGACACTCAGCCACACATGTGTGTTGGTAACTCTGCCACACATAGGAATTTTACTTCAGAGAAAATACATATATCCAATAAACCTGAGAAGATTCTTAGCCTTCATAATACTAAGGGAAATTACAATTGAGGCCATGGGAGACACCAGCTTTTACTCATGAGCTAACGTGGTATCTCTAGCATACTCAGGTATTAGTAAGGATCAGTGAGCACTCATACACTGGTCATCAGGAGTGCAAATAGACAAACCCTTTTAGAAAGGCCAGGCCCAGTGGCTCACACCTAGCACTCTGGGAGGCTGAGACAGGTGGATTGCTTGAGCTCAGGAGTTCGAGACCAGTTCTGAGCAAGAGTGAGACCCCCGTCTCTATTTTAAAAAAAAACTAGAGTGTTGTGGTGGCACCTGTAGTCCCAGCTATTTAGGAGGCTGAGGCAAGAGGATAGCTCATGCCCAAGAATTTGAGGTTGCTGTGAGTTATGATGCCATGGCACTCTACTCAGGGCTGACAGAGGGGGTCTGTGTCTCCCTTTTGGAAAATAGTTACATTATAATTCCTTCCAAGTATAACCTAGAGAAACAGTTACAAACCAGGAGGAGCTATGTACAAGAACATACAAAGCAGGCATAAACAATGACCGTAATAAAGGAGAAAGAGAAGGAAGGGAAGAACCAACCCAAATGTTGATGGGAGAATGAATAAATTCTGGCATAATCTCACAATAGCATATCATCAAAAATAAATTACCATAATTAATAAAAAGCTGCAAACATACTTTTGCCCCTCTTCTAATCTATGTTAATTTTTAATTATGTTCTTTTAATTTATTTCCTTAGCTTGAATTTTCAAAAGTAATGTTAAATAATAGAACTAAGGGCCATTGTTCTTTCTCATTCACGATTTTAAAGTAGATGGCTAAAGGATTTCACCATAGGCCACTATTTTTTGGTAACTAATGTTGAAGCACTTTCTTTCTGCTTGAATTAATTAGCTTTAAATGAATAACTACTACATTTTAAAGACTCCTTTTTTGGTATCTGTTGATGTAATTATATGGGTTTTCTTCTACTAATGTTGGTATGCTTTATAGATTTCCTAATGTTGGGCCATTAGGAGTGGCATTCCAGGAAATTTCCTGGAATAAAATCTCCAGTTAAAGTGTATTATTCATATGATATGCTGCTAGATTCAATTTCCAGTGCCTTACAGTTTTCTTAAATGAAATTGGTATATGCTATAATTTTTATCTTTATCAAATTGTGGTATTATTATCCATAAATGGAGGAACATACTTGGTCTGAATGAATTTAACAGGAATTCTCTCTTATTGAAAGGTAGATAGGATATAAGCAACCAAGATGATCCAATTGGCATATGTAGAACACTCCAACAACATTACAAGTGTATTACAAAAGTGTAATACACTTTTTTTTTCAAACACCTGTGGAACCAAAACAGATCATATCCTGGGCCATAAACTTAAAAGAAATCATTAGAAGATAAGAGAATTACAGTATTGAACTTTTAAAAATGATTTTAAAAAACAGAAATTGTGTGTTCTTTGACCGTAATAGAATCAAATACAAGTAAATAATAGAAAGAAAACAGGGAAGTCTCTAAACACATAATTAAGCAGTACTCATAATCAATGGGGCAAATAAGACTTACAGGAAATTTTTTTCTTTTTTGAGACAAGAGTCTCACTACGTCACCCTTGGTAGAGCGCTGTGGCATCATGGCTCACAGCAACCTCAAACTCTTGGGCTTCAGCAATTCTCTTGCCTCAGCCTCCCAAGTAGCTGGGACTACAGGCGCCCACTACAATGCCCAGCTATTTCTTGGTTGTAGTTGGTCCTGGGCTGGATTCGAATCCACCAGCTCCGGTGTTATGTGGCTGGTGTCCTAGCCACTGAACTACAGGAACCGAGCGATAGGCGCCGAGCCGACTTACAGGAAATTTGAAGAAATAAATAGAAATGAATGACAAGGAAAATACAACATATCAACAAAGTGTAATACATTTAAAGGGTAAGAGAAGTTCATAAATGCTAAATGCCTGCATTAGAACCAGGGAAAGTCTCAAATCAGTAAGTTCCTCACTCAAAAAAAAAGAGCAAAATAGAGTTGACCCTTGAACATGGCTTTGATCTCTGCCTCTGCCACTTGGAAGCAAGTTTTCTCCTTTTCTTCCTCCTTCTCACTCTACTCATGGTGAAGACAGAGGATGAAGACTTTTATGATGGTCTACTTCCATTCAATGAATAGTAAATATATTTTATCTTCCTTTTTTTTTTTTTATTTGTGACAGAGTGTCACTTTGTCACCCTTGGTAGAGTGCCATGGCATCACAGCTCACAGCAACCTCAACCTCTTGGGCTCAAGTGATTCTCTTGCCTCAGCCTCCCAAGTAGCTGGGACTACAGCCCCTGGCCACAATGCCCGGCTATTTTTAGAGGTCGGCCTCAGCGTCCCAGAGTGTTGGGATTACAAGCGTGAGCCACAATGCCTGGCCCCTTCTTAATTTCTTAATATTTTCTTTTCTTTGGCTTTGTTATACAGCACATACTTTACATAAGAGACAAAATATGTGTTAATCAGATGTTTGAATCAATAGTAGGCTACTAGTAGTTAAGTTTTAGGGGAGTCAAAAATTAGATAAGAAGGGCGCCCCATATGCCGGAGGTGGCAGGTTCAAACCCGGCCCCAGCCAAAAACTGCAAAAAAAAATTAGGGCTCAGCACCTGTGGCTCAAGTGGCTAAGGCACCAGCCACATACACCTGAGCTGGCGAGTTTGAATCCAGCCTTGGCCCGCCAAACAACAATGATGGCTGCAACCAAAAAAATAGCCAGGCTTTGTGGCGGGCACCTGTAGTTCCAGCTACTTAGGAGACGGAGACAAGAGAATCGCTTGAGCCCAGGAGTTGGAGGTTGCTGTGAGCTGTGCACTCTACCCAGGGCAACAGCTTGAGGCTCTGTCTCAAAAAACAAAAAAAATTAGATAAGGTTTTTTTTTTTTTTTTGCAGTTTTTGGCCAATGCTGGGTTTGAACCCACCACCTCCAGCATATAGGGCTGGCGCCTTACTCCTTTGAGCCACAGGTGCCGCCAAGGTAAGGGTTTTTGACAGCAAAAGGAATGAGCACCCATAACCCCTGTGCATTGTGCAAGAGTCAAATGCATGCACCCATTGCTGAAGTAAATTCAAAACTGTACAGCTACTCTGCCCATCATGGGCAATATATAGAAATACAGTATATAAAAAAAAAAAACTATGAACAAAAGTAAAATATTAAGCCCCCCAGGTGAGTGAATGGACCAACCTGCTCTTGTCAAATGGGACCCCAGAAATCCGGTAAAGCTGACTTGCTGGCCATGAAAAGGAAGGTGAGACACACTTCTATGAGCCCCTCCCTTCTTGGAGATACTTGTAACATAATCATCTTAACAGGTCTAACGCTATAGGAGACAGTTTAAACCACACATCGCTAGAGTTTTAGTAAATGTCCAGTGGCTTGTCTCTGATTAACAGACATCCTTATTTTAAGCCCAAACATTCCAAGCCTTTCATTTCTTTAACCAATTACAAAATAATCTTTTAAACCCGCCTATTAACCTGCAAGTCCCCACCCACTTTGAGTTGTCTGGTCTTTGAGAGCCAAACCAATGTACGCCCGCTGCTGACTTAGGGTCTTAGGTGTAATTCCTGTCTCGGTGAAGGTATAAACCAAACTTTGCCTCCCAGCTACTGAAGACATTTTCACAGGACCTCTTGAGGCCATGTCCTCCAGGCGGGCCACACACATTCGGCTCAGAATAAACCTCTTTAAATTATTTTACAGAGTTTGGGTTTTGTACCCCCACCCCCACCCCCATCCCCGTTAACAAAACTTTACATAGAGACAGAAAACAGACCAGTGGTTGCCAGGAGCTTGACTTTAGAGCCAGAGGTCTACTTACCATTTTCTAGCTGGGCTAATAATGACTTTGAACCTCGTTGGAGAATGCCAACACCTTTAGGAGACCGTCAGGAATCAAGTAAAAATGCCTTTACTATGAGAATCCTTGACTGCTCCCTCTCTCCCCACGCCCCACTCATTGCTCTTTGATTCAGAAAAATGCCAACAGTTCCCTGCACAACGGAGGGACCCGGGTCAGCGCGCGGGCGGCGTTTCCTTCCGTGGTACCCGTTGGGTTCGGGACAGTTTCGCCTTCATCCCCACCCTTCTGCGATTTGAAGGTGGGATTTCAGTCTGCGGAAAGGGGCCGCGGTCTCGCCCCGTGTCGGGGCCCGGGGGAGGCGCGCGCCGAGCCGGCGGCGGCGGCGGCGGCGGGCGGGCCTGACGCGTCGCGGCGCTGTCGCTCCGGCTCCCGGGAGGCGGCCGCGGATGGCGGGGCTGCGGGGTCGCCTGCGCCGCCTGGTGCTCGCGCTGCGCGCCCTGCTCTTCTGGTCGCTGGTCTACTGCTACTGCGGGCTCTGCGCGGCCGTCCAGCTGCTCCAACTTTTGTGGAGCATCGGCAGGGCACCGGCGCGGACCTTCCGGCGCGCCGCCCGGGAGCAGCCGCCCGCCTGCCTCAGTGACCCCTCTTGGGGCACCCACTGCTACGTGCGCATCAAGGTGAGCGAAGGAAGGTGAGGGACGTGGCCGCCGGGACAGCGCGGAGCGCGGGGCTGCGCCTTCCGGGACGCCGGCGGGGACCGGGGGGGGGACCTGGGGGAGGCACGGAGGGCGAGGTGTGCAGGGAGTGGGTCCCGTGTGTGTCTGTGTGAGTCTGTGTGTCAGAGAGAGAGAGAGACAGACAGACAGAGAGAGAGAGAGACAGACAGACAGACAGAGAGACAGAGAGAGACAGAGACCCGTTTCGCGGGCGCCTGCCTTGGTTTCTCATCAGGGTCCTCTTGCATTCCTGTCTCCCACCACTGCAAGGTGGACTGTCTCCTGTCACCTTTTTGCCCTTTAGAGCTTACATCAGCTGTAGGTAATTGTTTCTGGTGGCACCCTACTGTCTCAGGAGGCTAGCCGGCCTTACCTAAATTGCAGAGATAAACACAATAAGTCATTGGAAATCAGGAATTTATTCTGATCACAGGTGACTTAGGCAGCATGAGGGGTAAGGAAATGGTGTATGTCGTGGGAGGGAAGCAGAGTTACAAAGTCAGAGACCAAAGGAATGAAATAAAAAGTAAATGTCAACCATACATGCAGGCTCTTTAATTGTTTCTGCTTGTCCCAAGCTTCCTCACAGCCCACAGATATTCTATTTCCTGAGCTCCAGGTGGTGAAGGGAAATGGCTCCTTGATACACCCTAAAGTCTGACTCACAGGCCTTTCAAAACTAGCCTCGGATGAGGGGACATTTGTGTCACTAAGTCCTAATTCCCTGTTACAAGCCAAATTGCCCAGCAGTTGGCATTCAGAAGGGCAAGGGGACTTCTTTCTTGCCTGGGGTCGATATGAGAATTAAATGAGTTGATTATATGTTAGGAAAAAAAAAATCCGAAAACCAAAAAGGAGAACTTGAAACAGTAACTGGTGCATAGTCAGTGCAATAAAGTATGTGTTAATTACATCCAAATCAAGTGCCCATAGCATTTCATCCTGCAAGACTCATCTCCAATAAAAGAAGTGTTTGCCTATAAAAGAGGTTTTTATTCCTTGTTATCATTTTCAATGTCTTGCTCTGTTGTAACTAACTATAACCTCGAACTCCTAGACTCAGGAGATCTTCTTGCCTCAGACTCCTGAGTAGCTGGGACTACAAACACACACCACAAGGGGTGGCTAAGTTTTAATTTTGTATAGAGAAAGGGTCTTGCTATATTGCACAGACTGTTCTCAAACCCGTGGCCTAGGTGATCTTCCTGGCTTAGCCTTCCAAAAAAGAAAGTATTAAACTTTTAGGAAAGAATTCTGCAGCTGAGGACGAAGTCAGATTTGCTATCTCTGTCCAACCTGAGGAATAAAAATTGTGTAAGAATCATCCAGAACTTCTTAAAATGCCTTTCCTCTGATGCTGGCCATCTAAAGAGCTTTCCCAGAAATGCAGAACAATGGAGTGGAAAGAACATTGTCCTGGGAGTTGGGACAAGATGGGGACTCTTTAGTCAGAGCCCTGCTCGGAACCACTTTACGACCTGTGTTAACAACTTTGGCCTTCATTTTCTAAATCGGTAAAATGATTCTTTCATATTTGAAAACCCAGTTGTTTTGTAACAGGCGACTCAGTGTCTGTACTGAGCTTTTGGTTCTTGGTTTCCTTCCTAACTCTCCTTCTTTGAGAGTTTTTGTTTTTCTTTTCTTCATGTTTCCTCTACTTTTCTCTCTTCAGTTTGCTTGGCATTTGCAGAATTCGTCTCTCATTCCCATGCTTTTTATTTTCCTTTAGTTTTATTGTCACCTTACCATAAAGGAGTGTGGAGTGAAATCTTGAGCAATCAGGGCATTCAGTGTTAGGAGCGCACACTGATGTGGCATAAGGAGCAGGCACCAAGGGGAACAGTACATGCAACACTCAAAATAATAGCGTGGGAAGGAAAGACCTAAAAATAAGGGAAGGAGGTGTGAATTATATAACTGATTGCATAGCTCTTGTCGGGCAAGCCGAGAAAAGCATATGACTAGGAGGTAAACATGGCAGGAATTTAAATTCAGATGGGAATTATTTACATGTCCTATAAAATCTGAGTGAGATGAAATGTGACGCATAAGTAAGATGAAAGTTACAAATTGTGACATTGCTTCGGAGGCTCATAATATATAAATTGACCTTGTACTAGAACAAAAAGAAGGAACTGTGAAGGGAGTATTGACAAAAGTGATTCTGTCAATTTGCCCTTATTGACAAATTGTGAGTTTTTTCTTTTTGACAATTAAGTAAATTTATTTTATTTATTGATGTTAAAATAATACTAGTGAGTTTTTGGTTTTATTCTTTTTTTGAGACAATATCTCGCTCTGTTGCCTGGGCTATGGTGCAGTGTCCTCATCAGAGCTCAAGATGGCCGCAAACACCTGGGCTCAAATGATCACCCTGGCTTGTTCTCCAAAGAGGTCAGGACTACAGGCGGTCACCACCAGGCCTGGCTAATTCTTCTATTTATTTTTTTTTGTAGAAATAGGATCTCACTATGTTGCTCAGGTCGGTCTTGAACTTCTGGCTTCAAGTGATCCTTGAACTTGGCTTCCCAAAGTGCTAGGATTATGGATGTGAGCCACTGTGGCCAGCCAAGTATGTTTTACTGAAATGGAAATACTAAATGTACTTCTTTGACTGTCATCTCAAAACATCACTGAAACTCTGTGCCATCTATTTGCAGGATTCAGGGTTAAGATTTCACTATGTTGCTGCTGGAGAAAGAGGCAAACCCCTTATGCTGCTGCTTCATGGATTTCCAGAATTCTGGTAAACTTAAGAAATAACTTATTTCTGCTTTAAAATTTGGCTTGCTGTCTTTGTTTTGTGCTGCTATGCTACAGTCTGGGTAATTAATAAGGAACAGAAATTTATTTTCTCAAAGTACTAGAGGCGGAGAAGTCTAAAGTCAAGGTGCCAGCCTCTGACGAGGACTTTCTTGCTGCGTCATCACATGGCAGAAGAACGAAGGGTAAAGAGGCAAAAGGGGCCAAACTTGCCCTTTCATGACGGCATTAAGTCCACCAATGAGGGCAGAGACCCTTATAGCCTGATCACTTCTTAAGATCTCACCTCTTTTTCTTTCTCTTCTTTTTTTTTTTTTTTTTTTGAGACAGAGTCTCACTATGTTGTCCCAGGCTAGAGTACTAGCTCACAGCAACCTCAAATCCTTGGCTTTGAGCAATCCTACTGCCTCAGCCTCCTGAGTAGCTAAAATTACAGGGGCCTCACTCTGGCTCAGACTGGTCTCAAACTCCTGAGCTCCTGAGCTCAAGCAATCCACCTGCCTTGGCCTCCCAGAGTGCTAGGATTACAGGTGCAAGCCACCATCCCCAGCCACTTTTAAAGATTTGATGTTACTCAAAGTCCTGGGGATTTTTTTGGCCTTTTAATTTTTTTTACTAAAAAAAAAAAAGATTGTAAGAGGCACGTTACCTAACAAATGCAATCAGTGTAACCTGGTTTCTTGTACCCTCAATGAATCCCCAACAATAAATTAGAAAAAAAGCAAAAACAAAAAACCCTTCATATTCTTATTTAGCTTGCTGACTCGGTAGCTGTGCCTTCAACACTTTCACAGCAATTTTCTTCTCCTCAATAAGGAAAGTACGCTTGATCCTATCACAAACACATTAGCACATATGGAACCACCACATGCCCTGCTGATGTGTTCTTTTCTTTTGGACAGCCTCGTAAGAACTTCAGGTCTCATGGCACGAACCCCTGGAAGTCTGCCTGGGCACTCGCTGCGTTCGGATTTTGGTGCTTTCCCAGCTTTCTTGGTTCAGAGGTTTGGGACAGCCTAGCTTTGATAGGGGCTATGTTGTAGGAAAGCCTGCGATGATATGTCAAATGCTGCATCATTCTGAGTGCCTCTAGACAGCATCCCTGGAACAGCCTCTAAGTCCTTATTTAAAAGGCATCTGAAAGAAATATTACCTCATACATTGTGAGTGGAAAGGACTTTATGAATAAATACATTGAGGATGTTATTGTATGAGGAAGTATTAAGCATTGAAGAAAGGCACAGAGGATGGCAAAGACCCATCTACCACGTAATTTTCCCAGAGCAAGAGCTCTGGGTGCCTCTTACCGAGATTTTACCCTTGTGAAGATTTTTCCCTTCTCTCTATGTACCTGCATAAAATAATATAAGTAACTTTTTTTTTTTTTTTTTTTGAAATAGAGTCTCACCCTGTTGCTCTGGGTAGAGTGCCATGACATCATAGCTCACAGCAACCTCAAACTCTTGGGCTAAAGCAATCGTCTTGCCTCGGTCTCCCAAGTAACTGGGACTACAGACATGTACCACCACGCCCGGCTAATTTTTCTATTTTTAGTAGAATTGGGGTCTCGCTATTGCTCAGGCTGACCTCAAACTCCTGAGTGCAAGTAATTTTCCCACCTTGGCCTCCCAGAATGCAGGGATTACAGGTGTGAGCCATTGCACCTGGCCAACATAAGTCATTTTTATATTATACTTTTACCTGTTCTTCCATCTGAAGACAACTTAATAAGGTGGTAGGAAAACTGCCCACTGTAATTCAAACATATGCGTGCGGACGTACGTCATGGAGCACATGGCATGATTGGCTCACAATAAAATATAACTGTGACGCATTAGTCAAATCTGCATAAAGTAGCATGGGCAGTACATTCTGACTCCGCCACTTATTAGCTGCAGGACTCTGCAGAAGCATCAACGGTAACCTTGCAGAGTTGTGGTGAGGAAAAACGTGTGAAGGCCTTTTGCATGATTCCAGTGACTACTCAATGAATGTCCATGTCTTCATTTCTATTCATTCAGTGTGGACATCCATGTGTCAGATAATAATTTCCAGTGTCTGGTGATAATGATGATAGTTGACATTTTCTGCTGATAGTTAACATTTACTATGTGCCAGGTACATAGCATCTTAACATTTATAAGTTAAATGTTTTACATATATCGTCTCATTGAAGCCTCACTGCTATACATCTGAAGTTGGCATTGCCAGAAAGTTAGGTGCTCCTTTTTCTGAAATTCAGAGCTGCTTGTCCTCAGTCTATGAGAGTGATAATGATCTGATAGTGTGATGGGTTTCCATCCTTCAAGTTTCATACCTTTTACACACATTCAAGAGGGTGTTAAAATATCAGCCAGCAATATAAAAATACTTTAACATTTTATATGATCATTCTAAATACAACTCATGATCTTCATGGGGAGGATGATATTTAACTTTTTAGAAAGAAAAGTTTTTTGGATTTTTTTTTTTTTTTGAGGTTTTTGGTGGGGGCTGGGTTTGAACCTGCCACCTCCGGCATATGGGGCGGGCGCCTCACTCCTTTGAGCCACAGGTGCCACCTGGATTTTTTTAAGAGATAGGATCTTGCTATAGTGCAGTGGCCCAATTATAGCTCACCATACATAATCCTGAAGTCTTGGGCTCAAGCCATCCTCCTGCCTCAGACTCCCAACTAGCTGAGAGACTACAGGCACATGTCAGTACGCTTGACTAATTAAAAAAAAAATTCTTTCTTGTAGAGAGAGGGTCTCACTATGTTGCCTGGGCTAGTCTTGAACACCTGGCCTCAAGCAATCCTCTTTCCTCAGTCTCCTAGGGTCCTAGGATTACAGGTATAAGCTATAGTGCCCAGTTCAGGAAGAAAAGATTTCTAGGCTATTTTCTTTCTCCTTCTCACACCCACTCCAATATTTGTCTATGCTCTTATTCCTCCTGCAACTTCACATGTTTACCTAAGGAACAATCCACATGAAGATAGAAAGAATCTCTTGGTAATTGTTTCAAGGAGTCCCAGAGAATGGCCGTGGTACCTATTTAATATAGGGCAGTGGATGCTCTGTGTTGTATTTTAAGAAGTGATACTTTTGTGCATGTTTCACACAGCCTTATCCCATTATTTACTCCTCATAAGAGCCCTTTTGAAAAATGCCTGGTTCTTGTACATGTCCTAGAATATTCAGTGCATGGGGCAGCCTAGGAGAGGGACAGCTCTGGTCCCTGGATATCAGCCCCATTTGCTCCAGTAAAGTCAAATTCTGGATGTGTCCAAGTATCTGGTCATTGTAAAGAAGGTTTCAGGGTTTTTTTGTTTTTTTTTTTTGAGACAGAATCTCACTCCAGTTGCCCTGGTAGAGTGCCATGGTATCATTGTAGCTCACAGCAACCTCAAACTTTTGGGCTCAAGCAATCCTTATGCCTCAGCGTCCAAGGTAGCTGAGACTATAAGCACTTACTGCAATGCCTGACTAGTTTTTTTTCTTTTTTTAGTAGAGA
>CAUYRH010005021.1:0-16379 GCA_963574655.1 Perodicticus potto
TCCTTGATCACTTCTAAGAGCTTCACAGTAGAAACCCTGGTGTTTTCCAGATATACAATCATATCGTCTGCAAAGAGTGAAAGTTTGATCTCTTCTGATCCTATGTGGATGCCCTTTATTTCCTTTTCTTCCCTGATTGCAGTAGCTAAAACTTCCATTACAATGTTAAAGAGCAATGGAGACAATGGGCAGCCTTGCCTGGTTCCTGATTTGAGTGGGAATGGTTTCAATTTTGGGCAGCAATGTATAAGTAATAAATGTATCATAATTTAGGAAGAAGAGCTAAAGGCTATTTTCTATTTCAACTAGAAGTTATGAAGAGTTGGATTTTCCCTACAGAGCTAATTATTTCCTGAGATTACTATGGCAGCATATTTTTTAAGAAGATCAAGATTCCTGTAAAATAGCCATTAAAAAAAAACTATCGATGCCATTTAAATGCGACACTGAAACCATATAAGCCTGTCCTTTTTTAAAAAACATAGCTGAATTTATAAATGATTATTTTAACTTTGAAGAATTGTTTAGTTAAAAACCTTTACAGTCTTTGGAAGTGACATTTGAAATTTTTTGATTATCTAGTTCCTTGACTTACTTTTATAAAGACAATAACATTTTATGATTTTCAAGTTGGTATATAAAGTTCATAGGCTTTCATAAGATAGCATCTTTGACTTTAAGGTACTAAGAGTTGTCATGATTATCCATAGTGATGCATCCATATGTTGACATCTTCTTAAAATACTATCTTTGGGAATATTCCATGGTGACATACGTGTTTTCATGAGATATTTTGGCCCTTTCTAGAATAATTTTTCTGGTAGTGGACATTTATGTTTCTTGACCTTCTGAGCAGGGTCCATTCTTTCTTCTTCTGGTAAGAAAAACAGCTCTTTGTGTGAGAGGAAACTATTCTTCTCTTTCCATCAGTCTACATGGCTTGGGCAGGCCCAAGTCCACCTTCTTACATCGAAGAGTCTGGAAACTCAGGCTTGGCCAAAGAGAAAACTCAGTATTTCAGGAATGGGTATATGACCTGAAAATAGGTCGTCATCCGTGATCACATGTTCTGACATATTTTTCCTCGGTCTTCTGCAAAGAGGTGCTTCCTCTTCCTTAGGGCTGCTACGCAGGTAGGTTGTAAGTGGGAAGCTTATGTTACTCATATTTGCTACACTATGGATAGAGCCTTCCTGATACATGTAATTACTGTGGAGGCTGAGCTATAAAATGGAGAAGTACAATGTTCTTGTTGATCTCCTGGATCTAGCCATGGCTATTAGCCAGACATAATCCTGGATTTTCTACCTACTTATGGCACTAATTTTCCTTATTTTGCTTAAGCTAGTTTGAATTGTGGTAGCACCATTTACCAAAAAGGCTGGAAGATTCAGATTGTATTATAGGGAATCCACTGATTGTAGGGCTTTGGAAGGTGATTTAGTAATAAGATACAGTTTTACTAAGATGAAACCCATGTATTTTTTGTGAAGGATATTATTGAGGCAATTATCAGGATAATTCAAGGGAAATATTCTCAATTATTTCACATTTCCCAATTATTTATATTTGAAAAATTTAAATAGACCAATCTAACCTTGACCAATATTAATCTTGAAAGGATAAAGGGAAAAGATCCAGATAAAATATAAAGAGTGGTAGGTTAATGCTGAGAAAATGAATTCTGCTGGGCAGATTCAAAGGGGGAATATTCAAAAAGAATAAAGGTGAGCTCTAAAGGGCAAATAACTAAACATATAATGGTTTGGACAAGCACACATTCCAAGCCTGGTTTAGTGTGCTTTTTTCATCTCTTCGTTCTCCTGAATTTGTTCCAATATCCTGGTGTTATCTTAATTTTTTAAATCATTAGCATGATTTCCTACAGAACTTTCTGCTGTAGAATATTTTTATAGTACAATCTCCTTTTATGATTAGGCTTTGATAATTTATTTAAATTATTAAAGGAATCTGGGAATCTTCATCTCCCCTATTTTTTCTATGCAGGATTTATATAATTTGAGGATTATCTATAATGATGCCTTTGGACATTATGGAAGCTATGTAATGAGTCTCAGTGATAAATTTGACCTAGAGTACTTGGAACTACCTAGACTTATCTGGGAACATTTTTCAGTTCTAACTAGATAGTGCTATAGCAAACAATATCAGTCTTCCACAGGGCAAGATCATTATATAATATCTTTGAAGAGAGATTTAAATCTCATCTATTTTGTTTCTCTGGATAATAGCCCCTATTCTTTTTATGGGATCAAAAGAGACACTTCTAGGTTTCAAGTTCTTAAGTGACTTTCTTCATATTTATAGCATGTGGATTGGCAAGGTCATATCAAAAACCCTATCCAAAAATTATCCCATAAAAAGTTACGTGTATGCACATGTGTGTTTGTGTGTGTGTGTGTGTGTGTATTCCATTAGACATAGTAACAACTTTTCCAAGCCACTCCAAGTTCTTAAGTGACTTTCTTCATATTTATTGCATGTGGATTGGCAAGGTCATATCAAAAACCCTATCCAAAAATTATCCCATAAAAAGTTACGTGTATGCACATGTGTGTTTGTGTGTGTGTGTGTGTGTATTCCATTAGACATAGTAACAACTTTTCCAAGCCACTCCTAGTTCTATTTGTCAATTGCCCACTGAACACTTAAAGGCCAAAATTATTGAGCAGTGACTGTTATTAGTAACAGGCTCTATTCTTGTTAACTCAGTGGCTTTGACCTTAGGCGAGGCACTTTGCTTATCTGGATATTTGCCACAAAGATATTTTCAGCTTTAAATTTTTTATTCTACAAGAATTTTTGTAGGTTATTCTAATCTTACACCAGAAATATTTTGGGCTGCAAAGTATGAGTAGTCATATTATTTAAGCATTTTTCTCTTGCTTATCTGTTATTCACCATACCCCTGAGGTCGCACAGCACACTACATTAACTTAAATATTCGGGCTAGAGAGAAAACTGAGCAATGACTCTATCATTCTATATATCTATCAATAAACATTACATTGGGTCAGAGCATCCTTCTGAGACATTTTGTTTACTGTTGATACAAGTTGTCCTTCATTTTACTCCTACTTTGAAGTCTCTCACCTTGGTGCTCTCTAATTTGAAGATTAACAGGTCCCTTTTATGCTTGTTATAAAGATAGACAATTTCTGGCAATAACTTACACATATTGGTGGCATGTTTGAAAATAACAGAATTTCCTAGAAAAGTGCACCTTTTGGATATGCCATTTATTTTTTTTTCTTCCCTCCACCATTCTGATTCTTACCAAGGATACTGCCATATTTGTTATCAATCTTATCAGAGAGATATGAAAAAACCAGTCTTCCTCTGGGAATATTATTTGTGTTGTCACTCAGAAAATGCAGTAGAAAGGAGATTCTGTAACTTTATACCATCTTTCATGCAGAATTACAATGCTAATAGTTGCAGAGCAATTAATGTACTAGCAATAAAACAACTACTTGCTAATCTTAACATTAATTAATAATCTTAACTATTGAAAGAGACATTTTAAAAATTGACATCATTAAATTGGCAGCATAAATTAATAATTATTATGACTTCAAGGTTATGAATGATACTTAAGAACAATTAATGAACAGAACCCTTCTGTGTATTCTATGAAATTATTAATATTAATATTAACTGGGATGATCCAGTACCCCAGGAAGTTTAGCTTCACCCACATTTGTGTCACATGTACAATGCTAAGGCTAAATGAGAACTTATCCAATTCTTACATTTTATAAATGATGAAACAGGCAAAAACGGGTAAATGACTTAGTAATGCAGATGAGATAAGATCTCAGATTTCCTAATAATCACTTACTAATTTTTAAAAATTTATTCATAAGCAAAGAACAATTCTTCTCATTCTTGGAACTTTTTAGAGTAAGTATCTTTGGGAGTCACTTTATTTAGCAATGCATGTTTTAGTGAAAAATTAAAAATAATACCAATTAATTCAAAGTCATAAAAGGTCAATTTATGATTAGTTTAACACAGATATCAAGGTAGGCCAACTTGAATCTTTTAAAGAAATTTCAAACTATTAATATTAAGGGTGTACAAATGTTTTTGGTACATGGATATATCTTATAATGCTGAAGTCAGGGCATTCATTGTATCTGATAGGTAAGTTTTTTATCCCTCACCCCCTCACACTTTCTCTGCTTCTTAGTTTCCAATGTCCTTTACCTCTCTTTATGACTATGTGTGCTTATTTTTTAGCATCCACTTATTAGTGAGAACATGTAGTATTTGTTTTTCCATTTTTATACTCAAAGTTCATGTATTCAAAAAGGAAATATTCTTTGGCTATGCATTTCTCTTCTCTATCCCTGGAAAAGTTGGTCACATTTCTTCAGGTGTATAAGAAGTGACAACTATTTTAATGATTTTATTCATGGATCTAGGAGTGTATCCTAAGATGGACAATTTATAACACACTGAAATAAAAGACATGATTTAAAGGAAGATTTTATAGTGCTGTTCATTCATTTATATTATGGATTTTTCTAACTTATTAAGTATTTTATATTATAACTCTGAAGTCAGCACAGTATTTAGAATCATATTCTGTCTTTACATGGATATTGTGCATATGTTATGTGTTTTGTACATAATCTATATCTATGATAAGCTCAGATAATATATATACAAAAAATAAAACATATTTTTTAAAATATAAGTATATAGCTTGGTCAATTTTCACAAAATGAACATGTGCATCTTACCACTACCCATATCAGAATAAAACAGTATGAACTAATTCTCTTCATGCACTCTCCCAATCTTTACCCATCAACCCCTATGCCCACAGTGAGTCAACTTTCTTGACTTCTACCATCTTAAATTAGGTTTTCCTGTTTTTTACCTTTATATGAATGAAATGATATGTTAGATACTCCTTTATGAATGATTTTGTTCCTTTAATATTGTATTTGTGAGATACATCCATATGGTGGCAAGTGATTGCAGCTTGTTCACTTTTCATGCTGTGTAGTATTCCATGGTCTTTATGTCCCACAATTTATTTATGTGTAATGTTGTTGATGGCTTTGAATGTCTAAATTGAGTTGCTCTGAACCTCTTGCATAGGTCTTTTGGTGCAGAAATGCACACACATGTGTGTACACTATGAAAGTTTTGAGAAAGAGTATGATATGGTCCATTATTTTACTTTCTAAAAACAAACTTGGCCATGTCCTTTCTGATTTAGCCATCTAATTGGTGTTGCTGGGAAGGTTTTATTTGTTTCCATCTGAACTGAAGAATTTTACATTTCTTGATTTTTGTGTTATCTCAAAACTTCTGTAATTACATACATGTATACATATATACATACACATTTATATACACACACACATACACGTCGTGTATATATGTGTGTGTGTGTTTATTTCTGTTGAGTAAATATCTAGAATTGAAATATTGGGTAATAAGTTTTATATATGTGTGTGTTTTAAATACTGCTGAGCAGTTTTACATATTTTTATTTCTAATAGCAACATGAAAGTTGTAATTGTTTCCCAATTTAATCAACAGTTTATATTGTCCGTCTTTTCTGTATTGCCATTCTGAGGGTGTGTAGAAAAGGGAATTCTGGTCCACTGTTGATGGGAACGTAGGTTGGTACAGCCATTATGGAAAATACTATGGAAATTTGTAAATAAATTGAAAGTAGAACTACTAGATGACCCAGCAATCCTGCTTTAGGGTATATATGCGGTCTCACAATTAAGTTCACAAACTCATCCCATAAAAAGTGCTGTATACCTCACTGCTGAAAATGACTATGGTCACCTTTGAAGTACTCCCCTTTGGGAAGGTGTGCATTGATGCCAGTGCCTAGTTTATCCTTTAAAGCAATTTTCGAATTCTTCTGGAATGACTATTAGAGCTATTACTGTGTTATCCTTTTTGTTTTAAATGTCTTCCTTTCAAAATTTCCTTTATTGGCAGGCCTGGTTCTCTTAGGAGCCTCCACCCAGGCTCATGGGTCCATAAAGCAGGAGGAGTAGGCAGAGTAAGAGAGGTCCCCTCTGCCCCAGCTGTGTCTGGGCCAGGCAAAAATGTACAGGAAGAAGGAATGGAATAGGAAGGAAGAAGATTTATTGCAGGACAAAATCATTCCCCTCCTCTGTTGTAGCTATTCCACTGGCATTACAAATTTTTTTGCTTTCAATGGAGTCTTGCTTTTTTTTCCAGGCTGCTAAAGAGCTCCTGACATCTAGGGATGTGCCCAGCCTGGCCCCCTAAAGATCTAGATTTGTGGGTATGGCCATAGCACCCTGTGTGATACCACCATTTCTCTTATGGCTCTTTCTGGCTCTCTTTCTCTCTGTCCTTTTTATCTCCTTTTCTTCAATTCTTTTCCTTCACCCCCTTTCTTTCTTTTTTTCTTTTCTTTGTCTCTTCTTACTCTTTACACTTCTCTTCCTTTTGGTCTTATACCAAAATGCCACTTCAACACCTAAGCTCTGAGACAAGGTAATTTAAAGCAAAGGAGGTAGTGAGAAAAAAAAATAGGAGAATGAAGTGAACAAGAAGAAAACACACATGAGGAGGAACCAGTAGAAAAATTCTGGCAACATGATAAACCAGAACAGAGCAACAGCCCCAAGTGACTATGAGGCATTTACCACAGAGGATTCCATCTATAAAGAGTTAATGGAAATGAAAAAAGGGGAATTTAAAATATAGATGGCAAAGACAATAAAGGGAATTAATGAGAAAATGGAAAAACAAAACCAAAAAATGGATGAAAGATATGAAGAATGTAGAAAGGATATGACATAGCTTAAGGAATTGAAGGAGTCAATCAGGGAACTTAAAGATGCTGTAGAAAGTATCAATAACAGATTCGACCATGGAGAAGAAGGAATCTCAGAACTCTACCTAATAAATTCTAATATTGTGCCTGGTTGTCTGTACCCTCACATTAACCTGAAATTAAAAAAAAAAAAGTGTACCTTTATCTTCAGGTTAATAAAAAAGTCATTGGGAGCTAGATCAGGTGAATGGGGATAGTGTTCCAGTACAGTTGTTTGTTTACTTGCTAGGAACTCCCTCATAAACAGTGCTGTGTCAGCTGGTGCATTGTTGTGATGCCAGAGCCAAGAGTCATTTGAGAAAAGGTCAGATTCTTTTTGTTTAACTTTTATGCAACCTTTTTTGCACTTCCAAATGGTAAAATTGGTTAACTGTTTGTAGAGTTGGTACAAATGCATAATGAACAATCCCTCTTATATCAAAAAAGGTTAGCAACAATGTTTTCACCCCTTATTTGGACTGATGGAACATTTTTGGTTGTGGAGAATTGACTGACTCCACTGTAGCCTTTGACACTTTGTTTTGTGGTATTGGTATACCCACATTTCATCATCAGTGATAAAATGACCCAAAACATTGTCTTGCTTCTCCAAGAGATCTTGGCAAACATCTAATCTCCTTTGCTTTTGTTCATGGGTGAGCTCCTTTTGGACCATTCTTGCACACACCTTTCCCATGACAAGATTTTCAGTTAAGATTTTCCTTACTGTTTCTCTATCAATGTTTAGTTGGTCTGTTATGCTCCTCACAGCTGACAATTTTAATGTACAACTCGATACATTTTTTCAATGTTTTCATCAGTTTTGTTTGTTACTGGCCTCCCTGACATCTCTTCATCAGTGATGCTTTATTTCCACCCAGAAAAACATTTAATCCATTTACACACTACTGTTTTCTTCATGGTTTTATCCCCATAAACTTGTACTAACATGCTCCTGATTTTGCTTCTACTCTTGCCAAGTTGAACAAGAAATTTAATGTTTGTTCACTGCTCTAATTCAAGCTCCAGCATTCTTGCCAGGACACACAAAAACATGTGATATCAATAATGAACACCACTTAGCAAGGCACCGCCACATGTTGGCACAAATACAGCTGTGATATACTGATATACCAAGGTTATGAAACCTTACCAAGCTGTTTCTACAGTGCTGCCACATGAGCACATGGCAGCAAGTTTGTGAACTTAATTGTCAGACTTGTATCCAAAGGAAATGAAATCATGGTCTTATAAAGATATCTGTGGTCGCCTGTTCATTTCAGCACATAGATGTTCATCCATCTATGAATGGATAAAATAAATTATGATACACACACCACACTCCCCCCACACACAAAGGAAATATTAATCAGCCTTTAAAAGAGATTTAAATGAGATTCTACTATTTGCCTTAATAGGGATGGAGTTAAGGGACGTTATGCTAAATGAAATAAGCCAGAATCAGGAAAAAAGAATTGCATGATTTCACTTACATGTGAAGAAAAGGTAAAATATACAGAAATAGTAAATAAAACAGTGGTTACCAGTGGGATTGGGAGGAGGAATCAGGGAGATATAGGTTAAAGGGTGCAAAGGGTAAATGTTGAGGATGAACAAGTCAAAAGTTTCAATATATAGCATGAGGACTACTAATAATTTATTATAATTAGGATTTTCACTAAATGACCTTATCAGTGAGTAACTATGAGAGATGATGAATATTTTAATTTGTACATGAAACTATATATATATATATGTGTGTGTGTATTTTATAACATCATATTTTATAACCTCAAATATACACAATAACATTTATTTTTAACAATTGCTATTTTGATTGTTATGTATCAATATTTTATTGTGGTTTCAATGTGCATTTCCTTGATAACAAAATTGAGCATCTTCTTAAAAGTAAGCTATTTAGATAACTTCTTTTGTAAAGTGTTCAAGTTTTATGCACATTTATTCTATTGAGTTACAGTATTATTATTATTTTGTAGGAGTCCTTTTTATATTTACACAATCTATACATACACTGAAAATAACTTTCTGCTCTATGGCTTGCCTTTTAAATATCTCTTTTGAAGAGTAGAAGTGCTTAATTTAATGTATATTTGACTGTTGAATAAAGTGGTGGTTGGGAGGGCTGAACCTCCCTCAGAGTAGAAAACCTGTGTATAACTTAATTCCCACAAAACTTAACTAATCATAGCCTACTGTTGACAGTAGGTCTTACTGATACAGTTAATTAACACATACTGTGTATGTTGTATGTATTACATACTGTATTTTTATAATAAAGCAAGCAAGAGAACAGAAAATCATTAGCAAGGAAAAATACATTAGAGTACTGTTTTGTAATTATTGATAACATAAGTTTACATCATCTGTTTACAAGATGAACCGCCTGTCTGAAATGAGGGACAACCACAGTTGCAGACCTCAGTCTGCAGTGTGTGTAAAGCAATTCATCTATTCCTTGTAACGTCGTGACTTTCCTCTGCTACTTGGAAACACTTTCAGGATCACTGGTAGTACTTCATATGGGTTCCTTGGTATTATTAAAGATTTATGATATTGCACTAAACATGATGAAAAGTATCTGAGAACTTTTTACCATGATATGCAGTTTACTAGAGAGACAAACTGCTCAAATGGAGATGATTAGCATTACATAGCATTTTAAACAGATGCTTGTAACACTTGAGCTTATTACCAAACCAATAGGAGGTAGCTATGAAATTATTATTGCAGTAGTACAGTACTACTGTAGTTAATTTTATTCAATTATGATTTAATACTGCATGTTTATGTTTGTTTACATTTCTCTTGACTGCCATGTATGGTCTATGTTTGTGTATATAAGTTTTGATAGATTGTAACTTTTTAATAATAGATTTGTGTGTACTTTGTGGTAGTTAATAGACTGGTATATTCATATATTTTATGCATTCAAGAAATTCTTAATTTTTTTATATTTCTAGACTCTTCAATTTATTTTTACATGTTCTTCAAAAAATTTCCCAGTATTGTTTTTGAAAATCCACACATATGTATACCTGTGCAGTTCAAACTCTTGTTGTTCAATGGTCTAATGTAATCTGATTCATCAATCGTTTTCTTTATGATTACTGCCCAGTATCCTGTTTGTCTACTCCAAAGTCATGAAAATATTTTCTATGATATCTTCTCCAAATTTACATTATTACATTTGTTTAGATTACAAGAAAATAAAATGGTTCCATATATGTGAGACAGTTTCTATTCTATTCTGTTGATATATTTGTCTATCATTAAACCAATATATTCCATCTTAATTGCTATAATTTTGAATAGGTCTTCATGTCTGATAGTATAGGACTTCTAGCTTTGTTCTTTAAGACATTCCTGGGTATTCTCAGCCTTTTGGATTTGTGAATACATTTTATAAGCAGATTATCTATACATTTATATCTATCTATATCTATATATTTAAAGTGCTAGTTGTAATTTTGATTGAGATTGTGTTTAGCCTGTAGACTAATTTAGGAATAATTGGCAGTTTTACAAATTTGAGTCTTCTAGCCCTTGAACATTGTGTAGCCTTCCATATAATTAGTTTTTTATTTCACACGCACACATGTGTACATGGACGTACTCCACATGAATAAAGCTTCTGTTTATATCTGTTTTCAAGTTTTCATGTGGGCATAAATTTTCATCTCTTTTGGGTAATACATCTCATAATGTTTTTTAAATAAGCAATTATTTAGATTAGTTTTCATTTCACAAAAAATACTTAGGAGGAAGATTCATGTGTGTCCCGTATGCTTTCTGCCCACCTGTGCTTAGCCTCCCCTATTATTTAATATTCCTTACCTGATGGTAGATTTGTTAGAATTGATGAACCTACATTGACACATGATCACCCAAAGTCCATAGTTTTTGTTGTAATATATAGGTGTGGACAAATGTGTAATGACTTATATCCACCATTATTGTGTCATACAGTGTATTGTCACTACCCTTAAAATCGTGTGTTCCACCTATTCATTTCTCCCTCCCTTCTCTACTCTGGAAATCACTGATATGTTACTGTCTCTCTTACTTTTCTTTTTCCAGAATGTTATACAGTGATCTTTCTTTGTGACTGTTCCGTGCGAGCTTGAGGATATGTACATGTATTCTGCTGTTGTTGGATGAAGTAATCTATTGATGTCAGTTATATCAAGTTAATTGACAGTGCTGTGTCTTTACTGATTTTCTACTGTTGAATCTGTCCATTTCTGGTATAGGGGTGTTGAAGTTTCCAACCATAATAGTGGATTTATCTATTTCTCCTTGCAGTTCTGTTTTCACATCATGTGTCAAAACACAAAGCACTGTTGTTAGGTGCATACATGTTAAAGATTATTATGTCTTCTTGGAGTATTGACTGCTGTACTGTTATGTAATGCCTCTCTTTATTCCTGATAATTCCCTTGCTCTGAACTCAGTTCTGACTATAATTATGATAGCTATTCCAGCTTTCGTTTGATTAGTGTTAGCATAGTATTCCTTTCTCCATCCCTTTATTTTTATGTTTAGAATGGATTATTATAGACAACACGCAGTTAGGTTTTGTTTTTGACCTACTATTTTTGTCTTTTTTTGTTGTTGTTGTTATTGTTTTCATGTCATCCTTGTTGTTTAGCAGGCCCGGGCTGGGTTCAAACTCACCAGCCCCAGTGCATGTGGCTAGTGCCCTAACCACTGGATTATGGGCACTGAGCCGTATTTTTGTCTTTTAAGTGGTAAATTTAAGCCATTGGCATTTAGAGTGATTACTGATATAATTAGATTAATGTTTACCATATTTGCTAATTCTTTTATTAACTGCTCTTATTCTTTGTTCCTATTTTTGCCTCACGTTCTTACCCTGTCTTTTGCAGTCTTAATTGAGCATTTTTTGATTCCATTTTCACTCATTTCTTAGCATATAAATTATTATATTATATTATTGTAATATTATATATTAATTATATATTATAATAATATTATTATATTTTAATAATATAACATAATTATATATTATTATATTATTATAATTATATTATGTTATTATAATATTATATTATAATATTATATCATAATAATATAATATAATTATATATTAATATAATATAATATAATAAGATTAGCATATAAATTATTATATTATATTAATAAATTATAATATAAATTATTATATTATATTATTACTTGCTTAGAAATATTTTTTGGGTGGCCTTAGAGTTTGTGATAAACATTTACAACTATTTCAGGTCTACCTTCATATGACATTTTACTGCTTCATGGATAGTGCTAGTACCTTCTAATATCAAAATGTACCTAAATCCTTCCTCCCATCTATTGTATCATTATTGTCACTTATTTCACTTACATATAAGCTGTAATTGCTGAACATATTATTGCTATTATTAAACATTATTTTGAACAAACTGTTATCTGTTAGATCACTTAAGAATAAGAAACCTAGACATTTTTTATTTTACATTCACTATTCTTTCTCAAATAGTTTTCTTTTGTAATATAGATCTGAGTTTCTGGTCTATAACATTTTTCTTCTCTCTGAAGAATTTCTTTTAACATTTCATGCAAAGGAGGCCTACTGCAATAAATGTCCTCATTTTTTCCTTTTCACTATAAAGGATAATATGACAACATACATAATTCTAGATTGGTGATTGCTTTTCTCTCAACACTTTAAATATTTCAGTCCACTCTCTTCTTGCTTGCATATTTTCTAAGAAGTTAGATGCAATTCTTATCTTGGCTCCTGTATGGGTAAGGTATTGTTTTCCTCTGGCTTCTTTCAATATTTTTTTTTCTTTATCTTTGATTTTCTGCACTTTGAAAATCATACACCTAAGTGTAGTTTTGGCTGGGGACGTTTATCCTGCTTGGTGTTTGCCAAGCTTCCTGGATCTGTTTTTGGTATATATTAATTTGGGAAAATTCTCAGTCGTTATTACTTCAAATATTTCTTCCCTCCCTTCTTTTCTCATTGCCTTGTTTCCTTGTTTCCTTATCCCTCTGGTATTTCCATTATTCATATGTTACAACTTTTATAGTTGCTGCACAGTTCTTAATATTCTGTTTCTTTTTTTTTTCAGTCTTTTCCCCCTTTGTTTTTCAGTTTTGAAAGTTTGAATTGACATATCTTAAAGCTCAGAGGATCTTTTCTTAGCCGTCTATTACCTACTAATGAGCTCCTGAAAGACATTTGAATGAGACACATAGATAAGATAAAGCCCAGACAACTGTGTTTGAAATATAAAACCAGCTGTGCCTAGATCTCCAATTTAGCTCTTGACTTCTCAATTAGAGGAACTTTTCTTTGCTCAAGCTAGTTTGATTTTGTTTGTGTACTTACAACTAAAGAATCAGTACTAATATATAAGTAACCTCCCATATCTGCTTCCAAATTATATCTCTTACAGTATCTCTGAAGTATAAAGCAGTACATAAAAATCTGTTCTGAATGGAGCTACATACAAGTCCTCAAATTTTACAATGTGGCTTTTCCTGGGCATGATGGTTAATTTTATATGATTAGGAATACCCATGCTACAAAACATTATTTCTGGGTATGTCTCTGAGGGTGATTGCTCCACACTACCAAAGGGAAATTGGAATACTACTTCACAATGGAAATAAATAAGAGTATGTCTGAAATGCAAGAGGTCCTAGAGGGTATCTCTTAGTAGTATTATGCCATATAATTAAGGTCAGTGGAAAATTACAACTCAATCCATGCTGGACTACAAATGGCCCATGCTCTTTAGGAGTATGGGTTTGGGATCACTCTGTCAAGTGAAGAACCATGACAAACTAAGATGCTTCCTGAAGGCAAAGGGAACAGAAACTGGATAGTAAAAGAAAGTAGTTAGAAATACTAGCTACAATCGAGACTAATTACAGAAACTAGGACTATAATTGTCATGAGTATTTCTTCTCTATTTTTGTTATGATTACATTTATGTGTGTGCGTATATTAAACAAATACTTTGTTTTCTTTCTTCTCTTCCTTATCATATAGAATGAGATGTGTTGATTTTATATTAGTAATTAAAAATTGTTAATTTTACATCATAGCATTTAAGTTATAGGCTATCAGGAGGAGAGGAAACATTGCTTAAGCACTTCCCTTTTGGGGGGAAGAGATTATCACATTTTGGGTTGTACACAGGATAGTTATATCCTAATAGATGGAATTATAATCTTGTTATTGTCTTAATTTGGAGACTAAGTATGGCTTAAGGAGATGCATATGGCTGCCAGGTTGACTAGGGGTGGATTTGTGGTGGTTAATTTTATATGTCAAATTGAATGGGCAACAGGATGCACAGATATATGATTAAATATTTTTCTGAATGGTCTGTGGAAGAGATTATTATTTATATCTATAGATTGAGTGTAGATAATTGCCCTCACCAATGTGAGTGGGCATCATCTAATCCACTGAAGGCCCAGATAGAACAAAAAGGTAGCAGAAAGGCAAATTTACTGTCTTTTCTGGAGTTGGGACTTCCATCTTACTCCTGCCCTTGGACAGAAGAGCTCTCGGTTCTTGGCCTTTCAGACTCCATAGATTCTCAGAAGAAATTACATCAGCAGCTTTTTTGGTTCTCTAGCTTGCAAACTGCATATCATGGGACTTCTTAGATTCCATATTTGTATGAGCCAATTCACATAATAATCCCCTCTTATATTTCAATTAACATGCTATTGGTTATTTTTCTCTGGAGAATCCTAAATAATACACCAAGCCTCTGTCAGACTTCTCTGGAGTCTTTTTGAAGAACAACCCCCAAACCCTAAGCAACATAGTTTAAAAACCACTTCTACTAGATCCTTTGTGGCCTGTGACACAATCCTTCTTCTGTTTGATTTCAGCTGCATTTATGGTGGGGAGTTGCTTAAAAAGATCCAAAACAAACACTTCTCTGTGTCTTTGCTTTTCTGTACCTTGGCTTTTTCTCAAGTCACTAAGTTTGCTTAGCAAAAGCATAGGCAGCCTGAAACTTCAGGGAAGTTAACGCCTCTAGGGGCAACCCCCTGCAGGAGTGGATAGATAAATGTCTTGGTCTTCCATCCTATGGCGATAAATTTCTGAGGTTTATGGTATATGATTCCAGAGAGTCCCAACTGGAATTGTTCCTATGTTCCCACAGTGATAATCAGATCAATGCTGTGTTTTTCTTTTTTCCTTTCCTGACTTAGCTTCCTGCTTTCTTGCTTCCATTTCTTGTGATTAGTTCTAAAATAAATCACTTGTACCCAAATCCTTTGCTCAGCCTCCGCTTTTGGAGAAACCTAAACTAAAATATCTGTGTTATAAGATTTAGAACTAGGATTTAGAACATACAGTTTTGAGTCTCAACTCTGCAAATTATATTATGATGTAGGCCTAATTGCTTCCTTCTCTGAGCCTTAGATGTATCATTTGTAAAATGAGGAGATTGAATTAGCTGCTTACTTAGTTCCTTCTAGCTTTATCATGTAACTCTATATATTGTTTCAGAAAGTAAACACTTACATGAAAATAAGATGAGGATGGTCATTCTGAATAGTTAGGCCTTTGAAGTTTTTCCCTCTTTTCCATTTATCTTTTTTTTGTTTTTCAAAATAACTACTCAGATGACCTGCCTTCATCTTTATTGCACTTCTGTGTACAGATACGAAAAAAGAACCATAAATACCCAGCCTGAGCAGACTATACATAGTTTTTTGACAGGGAAGAAGCTCTCAAAGACCACTGGCATTCAGAGCCTCATGTTTATGTAGGACATAAAGACTGAGATTGAAAACAAGTATAGGCTGAATATGGTCAACTTCTGCATGACTAAATGCAAGATAATAGCCTTAGTAGTGTAGAGCGGGAGCCAAAAATACTGAATGCAAAATGGCTTCTGTTTTCATATTGATTTTGAAAAAATGAAACATTATCCCTGGGGATCCAACTATAGGTTTCAATCTACTTTTTACTTGTAATTTGAGACAAATTGAAATCTATGATAATGAACATAATCAGGAAGGGAAAGTCTTCTTTTCTTCTTAGGAACTAGAAATGATCAATTTGAGCTTTATTGTTTCCTTTTTTACACAGAAGTGGTTTCCAGTAGGGATTTAATATAATGATTGTGTTGATTCCTGTTGGGGAGAGAACAGAGAGAAGCAATGCTTACAGTTTGAAAAGGAAAGAGGAGTGGTGTGGATAGTGTGGTAGGGAGTACATTCTGAATACTATTGTCAGGTGACAGAAGTTCCCCATGCTCACTCATGGCTTCTCTCAGCAGGGCTGGTCTTACACAAGAAAAGGGTAGGGAGCTACCTACAAATGTGGCTTAAGGGGTTCGTGCTGGGCTTCTCTTTCTTTTTTTTTTTTTGAGACAGAGCCTCAAGCTGTCACCCTGGATAGAGTGCTGTGGCATCACAGCTCACAGCAACCTCCAATTCCTGGGCTCAAGCGAGTCTCCTGCCTCCGCCTCCCAAGTAGCTGGGACTACAG
>CAUYRH010005022.1:0-19327 GCA_963574655.1 Perodicticus potto
AACAAAGTTTTTTTTTTTTTTTTTTTTTTTTTTTTTGAGACATAGCCTTAAGCTGTCACCCTGGATAGAGTGCTGTGGCATCACAGCTCATAGCAACCTCCAATTCCTGGGCTCAAGCGAGTCTCCTGCCTCCGCCTCCCAAGCAGCTGGGACTACAGGCGCCCGCCACAACGCCCGGCCATTTTTTGGTTGCAGCCATCATTGTTGTTTGGCGGGCCCGGGCTGGATTCGAACCCACCAGCTCAGGTGTACGTGGCTGGCGCCTTAGCCCATTGAGCCACAGGCGCCGAGCCAAGAACAAAGGGTTTTTAAAAGACCATGGACAAAAGTTGAAAAAATTTTTATTAAGTCTCACGACACAAGGACCAACCTGGACAACCCAGATTTTCTAGAATAGTTCTAACTTCAAGTATTCTTTCCATTGTCTATATAACACATGTTTAATTCTTAAATTTTGGTTAGTTGTTTTATAACTTGCCATTAATACTCCCCAAATAGTTCCCGGTCTTCATCTGGGTATGTATAATCACTCTAGCAGGCAGGCTAATTCCTGAACTAATTCTAAGTGTTCTCGAGTCTTTCTCAGAGGATACTGCTTTGGTCCAGCCCTTATTGGTGACCTCAACAAGCTGGGATCCTTCAGGGATTAAACCACAGCTGTGACTTGTCACCACACGACTCATTAGACTTATGTGCAGAATTGCTGATAGAAATGTGAACTAGTACAAACTCTTCTGGAGGGGATTTTGGCAATAGCTAACAAAACCACATACAGTATGCATTTATTCTTCAATCTAGCGATCCAACTTCTAGGAAATTTACCCTGAAAATACATACCCAAGAATATAAAATTACATGTATAAAATTATTCTGTGTGGCATCATTTATAACTGCATGATACTGGAAACTATTTAAATGCCCAAACATAGGAAACCATAGTATACACACACAGTGAAGTTCTGTGCTGCTGATAAAAAAATAAGGAAGATTGCTGAGATTACTGGGGACTGTATGGAGTGATTTCTAGAACAGACTGTTATTGAAAAAAGCAAAGTATAAGACAATAAATATGTTGTATTTTGTGTTAGAAAAGAGGAGAAATAAAGACACATGTACATACATGCTTAGTCATCTATAAGGGCCGGCAGGGAATATGGGGTAAGAAAGGGGTAGAAGAGATAGAGGGAATGATAGTTCTCTGAGTATACCTTTTATAAAATTTTGACTTTTAGAACTATAGCTATCTTCTACACATTAAAAAAAAATTAAATCAACAAGGATGGAGTCAAATAAAGGTCACTAAAATGGAATGAAAACAGAAACCAATTACCAGTAACCCAAATGTATTTCAAAGGAATAATATAACCACAGTGAAGGTGGGGTGTAGGGGAGAAAGAAATAAATTTATGATACAGTTTTTGCCTATGGATTATCAATCAAAAAAGAGGATCGCAAAGAAACCCTAAACTCTTCTTAGTAGTTTTTCATAGAGTATAGAAATTCATATTTTATATGTACATATTGTAGGACTGGGCAAATAAGTAGTATATATATATTGATGTTGTTGGAATCCTGAGTTCTGACTGTGGAAGAGAGAGTTAGGTATGATATGAGGGAAGCAAGGAAGACCTCTGTGGAATTGGATCAGAATTAGAAACTTATGAACTCAAGTTTGTCTTATTTTTTAAAAAATTAATTACTGAGGGCGGCTCCTGTGACTCAAAGGAGTAGGGCGCTGGCCCCATATGCCGGAGGTGGCAGATTCAAATTTGCCCTGGCCAAAAACTGCAAAAAAAAAAAAAAATTTATTACTGACCTCTGTCTATTATAAGAAGGCCTAAAAGTAATGGCACCTCAGTAGCAATAAGCCACTCAGTGCCCAGATTTTATAGTTTTTAAATACTCTTCTTCATCAAAAGAAATCAGGACTTCTAGGAGAAATGGCTGCTCCTACGACTATGGTAAGGAGTCTACCATGTTGAGCCAGAAAGTAAGTAAAGGCTTAAAAAAAAAAAACAAAAGACACAGATGGATGGAGTAAATCAAAAGGGCACAGGAGTCTGTTTGAAGGGGTTCCCAATTCTGTAACAATTTGTGTAGTGCCAGAAAGGAAGTGCTCAAAAAATCCAAAAAGATGGGGGCGTATCCAATGACACAAAAGCCAGCCTGAAAGAGCTCTTAATCATTGAAGCTGGAAAAATTCAAGTAATAAAATATTGTAGAATTGTATTATAACCAAAGTACAAAATAAATACATATGAATCCATACTGATATAAATGAATGAATGCCTATGTAAACAAATGGGGGAGAAGAAACATCTTCCTTCTCAAATAGTATATATACTCTCTTCGGGGAGTAAGCTTACTTTCCCTACCCTTGGAGTGTGAGATGGACTTAGAGACCTACCTCCAAACAGTAGAGTATCAAAAAGGAAAACTAGTAACTTTATAACAGAGAACCTAACAAACACTACCTAACCAAGCGATTAAGGCCAACATCACCAGTGATGAATTATGTTTATAACACATACTTCCAATATAAAGTGTTATGATATGATATGATAGCACTCTGGTGGTATTCTTCTCAAAAAACTTGTAACTCCAGTCTAATTATGAGAAATCTAAACCAAACTCCAAATTAAAGAACATTGTGCAAAATACCTGACCAATACTCAAAAAAGACATCAAAGGAAAACTGGTGGAATCTAAACAAAGCCTGTAGCGTAGTCAACAGTAATGCGCCAATACTACTTTATCGGTATTAACAAATGAGCCACAATTATGTAAGATGCTAAACTTAGGTGAAAATGGGTGAAGCTGTACTATCTTTAAAACTTTCCTGTAAACTTCAAATTATTCCAAAACAATTTCAGAAATAAATACATACAAATAGAAATTGACTATAATTCACTAAAAAAAGAAAGAATCCCTTAGCTCATAAAGATAAAAAAGAGAGGGTAAATAGACAGATGGATAGAGAGGTAGATGGAAGGAAGAGGACAAACTTGCTCATAACAGAATGCTAACTAGTAAGATACAAAATAAACGAAGGACTTAGAAAACTGTAATTTTGTGACCGCCACAGAAAAACTGTAACAGGTAGGGGTAATCAATGAATGCTAAATCTAGGGTGAGGGGAAATTTTGAAAAGGGACAGGGTTAAAGTATCACCTTCCAAACTACTTATTACAAATGGAAAAATATTAATATGGTTTTGCTTCACGTGGTTGCAGTTCAATTTCAGCGAAACCATGGTCCAAAAACATTAAATAAAAAAATTTCAGAAATAAACAATTCATAAGTTTTATATTAAATAGAAAATTCCAGAAATAAACAATTCATAACTTTTAAATTGCCCACTGTTCTAAGTAATGTGATAAAATCCCACTCCATCCTGCCTGGGAAGTGAATCATCCCTTTGTCCTGAGTACCCTAGCTGTATATACTACCTGCCTATTACTATATAGGAAAAAAAACATAGTGTGTAAGGGTTCAGTACTATCCAAGGTTTCAGGCATCCACTGGAGTCCTGCAACATAGCCTCTGAGTAGAAAAAGGGGAATATTATAACCATGTAGTCAAGAAACCTTAGCCAGCTGATCAAAATTAACAGCATCTAGTAGAGGCAAATGAATATCCTATGCCTCAAATATAATACTGTGAAAAGGACACAATTTACATAACTACAACCAAAAAAAAAAAAATACAACTTTAATCTAATTATGAAGAAATATCAGAAAATCCCAAATTGAGGGGTATTCTATTAAAACCACTTGTATTCTTCAAAAATATCAAGGTGATAAAGAAAATCTAAGGGAACTATACAGTTTAAAGAAGACTAGAAAGATGACAACTAAGTAAATGATGAAATGGGAATATAAATTGTAAATTAAAATATTGCACTGACATGAAATTACTTGTACTGGTATTACATAAGTCAGTAGCCTTGTTCTTAGGAAATATATGTTGAAGTATTAAGGGGCAAAAACAATATATGCAATCTTCTTACAAATGTTTTAGAAAAATTTATGTGTCTGTATAGAGAGAGAATAAAATAAATTTGCCCAACTGTTAAAAAAAGTGATGAATCTGGATAAAAAGCTTAGGAGAATTCTTTTTACTATTGTTGCAAAATAAATGTTCTTAAAAAATTACATGAAGCCTACCAATCCAAGCCTTTGTAAGGTCTTGTGTCCAAATGCACAAGACTACTGATCTAAAAACTATTAGAGAAATCTAATTGTTATAGTACACTTAGGCAAATATTAAACCACAGAACCCTCTCTGAACTCTTAAAATGTTTTTATAAATGCCAAGTTCTTCACTTAACTACACTAAGTGAGTTAATAATAGAACAAGAACATATTCTCAATTGTGGTAGTACGTTTTCTGTAACGGCAAGTTAATTATTAAGAAAGAAAAAAAAGTATGTTAACCATACATATAAAAAAAGAAATGAATTAGCACTAATCAAAGAAGCCCATACAAAGACAAATTTGTAATTACAGAACAGCATCTTAGGTGTAGGAGTCTAAACAAAATTTATTTAGGCAGCCCAAGTCTTCACAATTTTTTAACTGAAATAATGGTATGAAAGAGGAAATCAAGGTAAATCTAAGAGTCAAAAAAAAAAAAAAGGTAAATCTAAGAGTCAAACAAAATGATGTATCTGAGAGTGATGCACTATATTTGAACATTAAATATTTGTTTTACATATTTATACATGTATTAAATAGATAACTTGCATACAAAGCTATAGGTTACAAATCAATGTTTTCCAAAATATGCCCCAAAGAACACCAATTCTATGGGACGTTAGTAGATAACACGTAAGATCAAAAATGTTTAGAAAATAGCTAGATAGCCTCTTTCACTGGACCTTTAATATACTGAAATGGATTGTAACACTCTCACAGGGGCACAGACTAGGCAGCATTCCCCAAATATATTTGAATTCTGAGCCCTTTTCTTAAATATTACTTTAAAGTACTCTTTCAAGAAACAGAGTTTGGAGGGAGAAAAAGTGGGTTATAGTTTTTAATTGTTAAGGAACTTTAGTGAAAAGAGAAATCTGTATGAGCTCAAGTAATCAAGCAATGACCTATAAGCTTTCACCTACTCTCTCACAGGGGAAAGTGTACTCTATATTGAGACTATTCCTGCAAGAGAAAGGCAATTAGAACTCATTAGAATGTCTTTTCTACTAAGGTAATTCCTGCATCTAATTCCCACACCCCCATAAAATCCCTCACAAATATTTTTTTAAAGGTGGCATTTGCTACTTTTTGGCCACTGAGTGAACATGTATATTTAATATTTAGAGAAACACTAAACTTTTCTCTATAAATAGTTAATATTGGAATGCAAAAACACAAATTCGTAGCTCTTTCAAAAATGAGCCTGCCAAATTGGTCTACTCAATAATTCCCAAATGTACCTTTTACTTGCAACTTAGTGTCTTTTTTATACTGTTCCCTATGACCTAGTGCCCTCCTTTCCAAATATAATAAAACATACCAAGGCCCTGTTAAAGTCCCACGTCCCCTATAAAGTCTTCCTAGGTATTTCACTCATACAGTTATCATAAAGCTACTAATAATATACATACAGAAAAATCTATAATAGCCCCCTACTTATTATTTTCACCAACCTTTTGTTTTTTGGTCCCTTATGTTTACTAATGTATTGAGAAGGAGAAAACTGACAATCCTTTTAATCACATAATTTAAGAACCAAAATCTAATGTTTTAATCTTTATAGATTGGTTCGGCGCCTGTGGCTCAATGGGCTAAAGTGCCAGCCACGTACACCTGAGCTGGTGGGTTCAAATCCAGCCCGGGCCTGCCAAACAACCATGACGGCTGCAACCAAAAAATGGCTGGACATTGTGGCAGGCGCCTGTAGTCCCAGCTACTTGGGAGGCGGAGGCAGGAGATTTGCTTGAGCCCAGGAATTGGGGGTTGCTGTGAGCTGTGATGCCATGGCACTCTATCCAGGGTGACAGCTTGAGGCTCTGTCTCACCAAAAAAAAAAAAAAAATTTATAGATTAAAAAAATGAGATTAAAAAAGAGAGGTCAAGTGCGTTTGTAAAGGTCATGAAGCTATTTAGTGGCAGAACTAGTCTGACTTTAAGTGTAGTACTATTTTACCACAGCACTTTGTACAAACTTTTCAAAAGAATGAATGTCATCTTGGCCATAAACTTTAGAAATCTTAAAGCAGGGTTTCTAGATTTAGCAAATAAAAATACAAGATGCCCATGTAAATACGAGACACTGATGCAACTTATACCAAAAAATTATTTGTTGTTTATCTGGAATTCCAATTTAGCTGGGCATACTATTTTATAGTAAAGAAAACAAAAAAGCACTAAAAGCAAAAAAGAGCAATTTGGAAAAAAACCAAAAAAAAATAACATTAGCAAACTATTTAAATAAAACTTTTAACATTTCCCTGGGACATGATACTATTTAAAATACCTTTCTCTTAGGATAGCAACCAATCCAACAATAACAGGACCTAATAATCTGAAGAATTACCTTCGGAACCTTTAATTTTGATCCAGCCCTAATAATATACAAGTATCCTTCAACATATGCATATATTCTACCAAGAATATGGTTATAAAAAAAAAGTTTCATAAAACAAATTCTATTGGACATCTGAGTTGTGAGTAGTTTGGCAAGGACAAAAGGTAACATATGTTATCATGGAAAAGCCATAGTTCTGTCTATAACTAGATAATAAACAGACAACAAGGCTAGGAATCTGAGTATGCCTCACTAGGCAAGCTAGCTGAAGTAGATGGAAAGAGTGGTAATTTCTTATCTATATTGTAATAAGAAAGAGCAAGTCATTTTTTATCTCATTCCTAAAAGGAAAAAAGGATCACAAATTTTGTTTTTATAGAACTAAAAAAAATCAAGAATGGAATGATATTATTTCCAGCCAAACCAAGAACATAGTTCAAAACTACCATTTAACTACCACAGTACTAAAACTACCATTGTCAAATAACAGCAAGATTCCTTTCCCTAGTTTATTCTGTAACAGTGTGTTTCCTCGTAATGATAACACCTGTGCCTATAGTAACACAATGTGAAATTCACTTATTTTCACAAAGATTGTAACAATGGGAAAAAAGGATAAAATTCATTTGAAAATGAAGGCATAAATGCTATGTGCTATTATAAATGTGTACTAATCCAAATATTTAAAAATGAATCTCACAAATCAAAACATTAAAAAAAATGAATCTCACAATATTTTTTTTTTACTCAGTCATCACTCAACAAATACTAGTTGCACAGTTAGTATGGGCAATTACATGGGCTAAGCGCTATGAAAAAGTCAAAGTGGTGTTATACAAGTAGTGTCTAGATTGATCAAAGGTCACTTAATCTCATTGCTTAAAATATAAATTGCATTTTTTTCCACAGAAATAATGTTTATTGGGTCCTCTGTCAGCATATAAAAATCTCCATTTAGTTCATAATGTATATGTAATAACATGGAGTTTCTTATATATAATAAACAAGATTTCTGTAGAAAAAGTTCACTAGTATTATAACGTAGAATGATGCCACCTTTATCTTATTCCTGATTAAGATTCAGGAGCAAAACTGAGGGGCAAGATTATATATACCTTCAAGGCAAAAGTTTCAACTCTTACAGTATAAGAAAACAGAGAGAAACTAAGAGGGAAAAACTAGGGGACATGAGAGAGAAGAGAATGGGACAGAAGTTGGCTAAAAGAAAGAAAATTTAAATGTGTAATCTTGGGTGATAGGAAAAGAGAATTTCCTTCTGACATACCTTTAGGGAAAAAGGTCACAACAGAGTTCAGATGAAGGAGCAAACACAGATTATTGTATAGATAGCGGTTCTCAACCTTCCTAATGCCACGAGCCTTTAACACAGTTCCTGTGGGTTGCGACCCACAGGTTAAAGAGCCGCTGGTATAGATTTGCGGGAGCCAGTCAATAAGCTAGATGGGTGAAATGACTGTGATCCCAAAGGATCAAATTTAGACAAAATTTTATGTGGTCCTCCACAAAATTTTTCTATTGGAATTGGTAACAGTTAAAATAGCTTTTCCTTTTCTTTTCGTTTTCCCCCTTTCTCTTCTTATGGAGGTATATCAATGACTAGTAGAATTACCCCCAAATAATGAAGAAATAATAATGAATAATAATGAAGAAATTTTAACCCAAATTCAAAATAAGGTCTCTGAATAATTACAATTCACTTCCAATACTATATGAAATTTCTGAAGGGTTCTCATTATAATACATTTTAAATGACATAATATATTCTATAATATAGAAAATATACTTTTTTTTTTTGAGACTAGAGTCTTACTCTGTCATCCTGGATAGTGCAGCGGGATCGTACATCACAGCAACCTCAAACCGCAAGTGATCCTCTTACCTCAGCATACCGAATACCTGGAACTACAGGCCTGTGTTACCAGGCCCCACTCATTTTTCTATTTTTAGTAGAGACAGGGTCTTATTCTTGCTCAGGCTGGTCTCGAACTCCTGAGCTCAGGCAATCCACCTGCCTTGGCCTCCCAGAATGCTAGTTACAAGCGTGAGCCACCACGCCCAGCCAAAAATACACTTTAGATGTTAATACATGACAAACACACAATTCAGTTTTCAAAAATAAAACTCTTAAAGTCTGTTCAAGAATTTTTAAAGCATAAAATCATGTTAATGTTTATTATTTCTTCACAGAATTATTATATTGTACAATGTGAAATTAAAGCCATAAAGACTGATAACAATTTGTTTTCTTGTTTCATACATTTTACCAAAGAAAGGCAAACTTATTTTCACCAAAAGAACCCCAAAATTTGAGTTCTGGGCATTACCAATTTTTTCATAAATACCATTATCCAATTAACCTTCATTTTGTACTTGTATTTACTTAGTGTTTATGCCATGGCTTTTGAAAGTATACTTAGCGCTACTAAAAAACATTTTAATAAATGCCAACGATTAACATTTCTCAAAATAATGTATATATGTTAACATATATGCAGTCTCAAAAAGGAACCTTTTTGTCTTTGAAATATATACCTTTTGACCTCCTGGAGCTTCAACTGTATGATGTTCTTTCAATTTCTGTTCTTGTTCCATTATGTCCTTCAAATGTTCATTTACCTTAAAATATAAAAATATTAGTTTGAATTTAAATTCAAATATAATGATAAAATAATATGCATCTAAAATACCTATAGTCAGATCCCTTATGTCAAATATCATCACCACTCTGCTAAGGAGCATTTCATTTTCACAATCAGAAAAACATAGTTTACAGGTGCTTCATTTGATAGCCTTCATTTGATACATAGCACTACTATATGGCAGGATCTTGTGGGTGTGCTAGAGGAAAAAATGTCCATTTTAACACTTACAAAGCAAAATAATACTATTTTAAGTAAAAATTTTACATTCTATTTTAGAACTAGTAAATAAAAATTATTTATCTTAAAATTAATGTTTCTATTATTAATAGAAGACTGTGCATCAAGTTCTAAAGCTCTGATTTCACAGACATGTCCATGGATGATGGGTAGGATTTAGTGCAGTCATAGTGCCAGAGTTAATATAAGTAAAATTTTTGCCTATGAAAACTTTTTGTGGAAAAGGCCTAATTTATCTCTTATCAGATTATAAAGTAGCTCACAATCCCAAAAGGTCAAGACATAGTCTCCCTAGTCCATAAACTATTTCTTGAGAAGACTCTAGAGAAACTTTGGATTTTGAATTTATAATTTTAAGGTCGCTCTAATAATAAAAAATAAAAATTCAAATTTATTAATAGAAGCACTCTAGAAAATATTAATGCCATTGGCCACCAAAACTTTTCAGTCCCCAATTGGTTTCTAGAATTTGAAAATTTCCTTTTTCTTTTTTTAAATTCAGCTCTGTAGTATAAACCTTTTAAATTACATTTATCAATCATGTCTAGATGTTTTAACAGGAAGACATTGTAGTTTTAGTCTGACATGATGCCAAAATCACTCAGATTTTCTGTCTTGGTAATGTATGTGTTCTAAAGCATTTTTAAAATTTCCATATTTTAGTCTATAAAGAGAGGTAGAGGATGAAGACAGTTTAAACCTAAGAAAGTTTATAACTTTTTCTGATGATTTGTGTGTTTTTAGTATTTTCATTTCTTCCTCTTTTTTTAAGTTAAAAAAGAAACACTTTCTAATTCTTTGGCAGGTAGCTGTAACTGACCTGTCAATTTGGAAAATATCTTCATTTTTTAAAAATTGTTTTTACCAAATTCTATCCAAAAAGCAAATCAGTTACAAACTAACATTTAAAATTACTATCCAGGGCGGCACCCGTAGCTCAGTGGGTAGGTCACCCTGAGGCTGGCAGGTTTGAACCTGGCCTGGGCCAGCTAAAACAACAATGACAACTGCAACAAAAAAATTGCCAGGCATTGTAGAGGGCACCTGTAGCCCCAGCTACATGGGAGGCTGAGGCAAGAGAATCACTAAAGCCCAAGACTTTGAGGTTGCTGTGAGTTGTGACACCATGGCACTCTACTGAGGGTGACATAGTGAGACTCTGTCTCAAAAAAAAAAAAAAAATTACTATTCATTCATTTATTTATTCACATGTTATGTGCCAGATACTATATTAAGAGGCTAGGGGGAGTTTGGTTGCCATAAGACAGTGGTAATGGTGCCAGCCACATACACCAAAGGTGGCAGGATTGAACCCGGCCTGGGCCAGCTAACAATGACAACTGCAACAAAAAATAGCCAGGTGTTGCAGCAGGCACCTGGTGCCTGTAGTTCTAGCTACTTGGAAGGCTGAGGCAAGAAAATCGCTTAAGCCCAAGAGTTTGAGGTTGTGAGCTGTGACACCATGGCGCTCTACTGAGGGCAACATAATGAGACTCTGTCTCAAAAAAAAAGGTTAGGGGTACAATGGAGTACAAAGCCAAAATGATTCCTGTCCTCAAAGCAGGGGAGATAGAATAGCAATAACCAAAACCAACCAACCAACCAACAAACAAACAAAAAATGAAGTGCTATAAATAACTAAAAGGTAAGTTAAAAAATAGTGAAAGAAAAGATACCTATTATGGAAAAAATAGCTTTATCAAAGAAGGCCTCTGCTTTGGTCTGAATGTTTGTCCCCTCAAAATTTGTATGTTGAATCTCAGTCCCCAAAGTGATAATATTAAGACTTAGGGCCCTCACAAATGGGACTGGTTACTTTATCCAAGAGGTTAAAGGAACACACTAGCCTACGTGAAAACCATTTTTAAAGCAGAGAGCAAGTTCTCAACCTGATAGTCAATCTTCTGGCACACTGGAATTCCTAGCCTTCAGAACTGTGATCAATAAATCATTGATATTTAAAAATTACCTTATCTAAGGTATTTTGTTATAGCAATCCAAACAGACTAAGACAACCTCTTTGAGAAGTAAATTTAAGCTGAGACTTAAAGAGGAGAAGAAGCTAGCCACAATAAAAGTGGAACATTCTAGATAGGGAATAAAAAACACAAGTGGGCCTGATACAGGGGCTTACTCCTGTAATCCCAGCATTTCGGGAGGCCAAGGAAGACAGGATTGCTTAAAGCCAGGAGTTTGGGATCAGCCTTATCAACATAGTAAGACCATTCTCTACCTAAAATAAAAAATTAACCAGGTGTGGTGGCACACCTTTGAAGTCCCAGCTACTTGGGAGACTGCTGCAAGAAGGTTACTTGAGCTCAGGAGTTTGAGGGTACAGTGAGCTATGATGATGCCACTGCAGTCTAGCCTGGGTGACAGAGCAAGACCCTGTCTCACAAAACAAAAACCAAAACACATAAGCAAAGACTCTGTGATAGAAAAAAATACTAGGCTGGGCACAGTGGCTCATGCCTGTAATAAGAACTAAGATTTAGTTCTTATTATCTTATCTTGCCTGTAATCCTAGCACTCCGGGAGGCTGAGGCAGGTGGATTGCCTAGGCTCAAGAGTTCAAGACCAGCCTGAGCAAGAGCAAGACCCTGTCTCTAAAAATAGCTGGGTGTTATTGTGGGCGCCTCCAGCTACTTGGGATGCTGATGCAAGAGGATCACTTGAGCCCAAGAATTTGTAGTTGCCATGAGCTATGACATCATAGCACTCTACAAAGGGCAATAAAGTGAGATTCTGTCTCAAAAAACCCCAAAAAACTACTTAATGTATTTGAACAAATGAATAGAGAACAGTATGGCTAGAACTTAGTAACCAAAGAGGTTACAAGATGAGAATTGAAAAAAAAGGAGGGCCAAATAATATAAGGTTCATATACATATATAACTTGGTATACCTCTACATGATTTAGTTCTTATTATCTTGTCTTCTGTGGTTTTGCTTTTATTTTTTAAAGTTTAAATTCATTTTAGCCACTAAAACTGATATTAGCCATGTTATTTCCATTTCTCTATGGGAGATTTTTTTTTAAAGTTGTATATATATTATCCAATAAATAATAGGTCAGGATGAACCAAAATAAGAGCCAGAAAGAGACAATATACATTAAATATGAAAGGCAAAGATGAAGTCACAATAAGACAATCAATAATGAAGCTTGGGCTGGCAGAATGGAGAAATAAAAAAAAAATACACTGCACTTCAGGTTGAACCAAATGGTTTTAAATTTAATCTGAAATGGAATGGGGTGGGTATGACTGCAAAAAGGTACTGGACATTCCTGATTACCTAATCCTTAGGTATATTTCCATATTTCTAAAGTACCTAGCTTAATTCTGTAGCTTAAACTACCTCTTTTACTTATTAATTTAGTCGGTGTTTATTAAACATCATCTTTCCCAAACATTGTGCTAGTCAAGGCAGTAGAACTAAAAAGAAGGAAGACAGTCACAATATCTAACCTCCCTTAGACTATTCTAGTTGGAAAGACATTTTTAAAAATTAAATGATTAAACAAAGTAATTACAAACTCTGAAAACAACTATGAAAGAAAAAAATACTGTGTTAGAGTAGAAAATAAGGGTCGAGAAGTGCCTGCTTTACACAGAGTTGTTAAGAAAAAGTGTTATCCAGGTGGAGAAGTGATGGAGCCAAAGCACCAAGCCATGCAGAAAGCTGGGAGATGAGCTGCCCAGAACAGGGACTGTCACACTCAATGGTTGCGAGGTGAGAAAGTTCATATAGCCGGAATGAAGTGAAAGAAGTAAAGAAGAGAACAGTGGCCAGGAGACAAGAATGCAGAAGCACATAGGAACCGGTTTAGAAAGAACTTTGCAGGCCATGGTAAATTTTACATTTTGAGTATATGAAGGCACTGAAGAGTTATGGGCAAAGAAATGACATAATCCAAGTTGTACTTAAAAGGATACTTTGGGAGTTTCAGTTCTAGTAATAGTGGAATAGCATGTATCACACTAAGACTCACAGGGACAGTAATTATCAACTCCAGGAAACATAGAAAAAGTTGAAGATACCAAAGAGCCACCGCAGGCAGGCAAAAGCAGGAAAGGATTCAACTTTGGTTAAAAAAAAAAAAAAGAAACACACTGAGTAAAATCCATTTTTATATGACCTTCCCCTCAATTCACATAGTGCAGAGTGGCTAGAACTCTAGCAGAAAACTGTAGTCTGGTTGGCTTGAGGAATCAAGGGAGAAATCTGGCACTGTTAAGAGTGGCTGGATAATGAGGGGTATATCCTGGGAAGAATGGAATCAATGATTGGGGTGACCCCAAATCTGCATATGAACTGCTGTCAGATTCTTGGATAACCCCTAGAAAGTGCACGTGTCTAAGAAACTCCAAGGAGCACAGGGGGAAAATAACTCCTGGGAGGCTGAAGAAGCTGCCACTGCAGGGGAGACAGAGTTTGCTCTTCAAATCCCACCATAGTAGAAAGAGGACTTGGGTTTTCCACTGGAACTTTAGAAGGTTCACTTATGCTTTAGCAGTAAAGATCGAGTTTATACGGACAGAAAAGTACCGTTAGAATATGTCAACATGGAAATGTTTATGGACCAACACAGGAACAATTTCAGAATAAGAATGGGGATGGTGAGAGAAAGGAGGGAAGACTAATGGAGTAAACAACTCTTTTAAAAGGTTCTCTTTATGGGCTCGGCACCTGTGGTTCAAGTGGCTAAGGCGCCAGCCACATACACCTGAGCTGGCAGGTTCGAATCCAGCCTGGGCCCGCCAAACAACAATGACAGCTGCAACCAAAAATAGAATGGCCGGGCGTTGTGGCGGGCGCCTGTAGTCCCAGCTACTTGGGAGGCGGAGGCAGAAGACTTGCTTGAGCCCAGGAGTTGGAGGTTGCTGTGAGCTGTGATACCACAACACTCTACTCAGGGTGACAGCTTGAGGCTCTGTTTCAAAAAAACAAAACAAAAGGTTCTGCTTATGGAGACACAGAGTTGTGTCTGGATGGGGAAGTTTTGTTTATTAGGATGGGAGACTCTAGAGCATGTTTGTGTTCATATGAGAATGATCCTATAGAAAGCAAGAATAGGATAATACAGGAATGTGAGAATAAAGGATGGTCCACAGACCAGCAGCAGTATTATGTGTATCACCTGGAGCTTGTTAGAAATGCAGATTCTTTAAGAAGTTCAAAATAAAAACAAAATTAAAAAAAACACCAGATTCTTTAGCTCCACTGCAAACCTACAGAGTCAGATCCTGCTTTTTAACAAGTTCCCAGATGCTACAGCTTAAATGCTCATCCCCGTGAAATTCAAGTTAAAACTTAATTCCTAATGTGGCAGTAATGAGGTGAAACCTTTAAGAGGTGATTGGGTTAAAAGGACAGACCCAATTCATGGATTAATAGGCTACCTATGGTGGCTTTACAAGAATAAGACAAGAGAGCGGAGCTAGCATGCTCATCCCCTTTGCCATGTGATGCCTTGTGCAGTCCCCACCAGCAAGAAGACCCTCACCAGATGTAGCTCCTTGAGTTTGGATTTCTTAGCCTCCATAACCAGAAGAAATAAATTCCTTTTCTTTGAGGCCTGGCGCAGTGGATCATGCCTATAATCCTAGCACTCTGGGAGACTGAGGTGAGTGGATAACCTGAGCTTCTAGGTTCAAGACCAGCCTGAGCAAGAGTGAGACCATACCTCTAAAAAAAGAAAACAAATAGCCCGGCATTGTGGGGATGCCTGTAGTCCCAGCTACTAGGAAGGCTGAGACAAGAGAATCGCTTGAGCCCAAGAGTTTGAGGTTGATGTGAGCTATGATGCCACAGCACTCTACCAAGGGGTACAAAGTGAGACTCTGTCTCAAAAAAAAAAAAAATTATTTTTCTTTATAAATTATCCAGTTTCAGGTATTCTAACATAAGCAAAAGGAAACGTCCTAAGACACCAAGTGATTCTTTAAAATGTGAGATGATCGAAGCAGTACCTTGAACCCCATAAATGCATCAATGTACAAAGTTATGATTTAATAAAAAAAAAAGTAAAAAAGAAAAACATGAGACGAACTGAAACAGAGGACTAACACTGTGAAAAAAGCAACAGTTCTAGGGCAACGAGTATTAGGGAACTTACCTTTGACAGGATGAAGGAAACTTTTTCCATTCTAAAAAGGGGCAATGAGCACCAGTGCAGAAAGCTTTACAGATTTGGGAGTATGAAAAGGAGATAATTCCCACCTGATAGCTTCCTATCTCTGGTTTCAAAAAATGATGAGGCAAAGTAAGCTGACAGTGTGGGTACAACTGACAGTAATAGGGAAAAGGTTATAAAAGGTCTATGGATTAGAGGATAAAGTCTGAAATATTCATCCTGAAGTGTGAGAAAGCAAACTTCTTAGCAACATGCTTGTCAGCCTGGTAGTGAACAGCTAAGTGTCCCTCTGAATTCTGTGCTTATGAATTTAAAGCAAAACCAGCTGCTTTGTAAAAATTTCTCCAGCAACATTAACCTCTACAGGTGCAGGTCAACAATATGGATAACTAAGCTCAACCATCTCAGCTATTACCAGATGAGTGACAAGGAAGAAGGAGGAGACAGAAGAACTGATGGTAATCCCCCAAAAATCTAAGTTCAAAGAACAGATGTGAAGTCAAGTAAGACTGAGGAGTTAATAGGCACAATGGTTTGGAAGTCAGGATGAAGTTGAACATTCTTAATAGTAGTGGATTTAAAACAAGTTGAGTTAGAGGGTAGGAGGAATTGTTTGAGAATGGGAAGTCTGCAATGGGATGTGAAAGCTGCAGCTTCTTAAGATGAACAGGTTTAGGATGTGGTCATGATTCTCTGTAGCTGAGGAGTGGAGAAAAGATCACTAAAAAAGAAATAAAGGAACTCCACGGCCAAGACTACTAAATGAGCCTTCAACAGTGATATTGATATTATGGATAATGAAGAATTGTTTTTACATTTAGCTTCTTAGTAGGGGCTTCATGTAACCATTCAAGGAAAGTACATCTGAAAATGTAATTTCTTTTAAGTGTGTTCAGTGCTTGCCTATACATGAGGTTTAATTTTCTCAGGGTGAGAATTGTAAATGAAAGTGGACCAAGAGGAATTAACTACCTCAATTGACAAAAGGAGTGATAAACTGACAATTTTAAAGCATCTGCAAGACAGAAATCACAGTTCAAAACAACTTCTAAGAACATGAAATGAATATGATTTTGTGCAACTCAGTCAAGCAAACCTAAGAATCTTCTAACCGGAAATGTGAGAAAATTACTTCAATATTGAACTCAAAAAAAATTTATTAAATACCCAGTATGTACATAGTTCACTATTCTGAGTGCTCTGAGTTTTGTAATAATCTGATATGAGCTGGATTAAGTCATTATAAAATGTAATGATAGGTATTACTGATCATACAGAGATCCATTTTCATCATTTTAACATTTTTTTTTTTTTTTGCAGTTTGGCTGAGGCTGGGTTGGAACCCGCCACCCTCCGTATATGGGGCCAGCGCCCTACCCACTGAGCCACAGGGGCCCATTTTAATAGATTTTTAATCAAAAAATTTAAGTAAATTGTACATCCTCGGCTTACACTTCAATTTAAAACAAAAAGTAATGAAGTGGCAATATGTAATTTAGAATTCACTTTTTCCAGTTATGAGACTGATTTTTACCCCAGTGAATATAATCTTACCTTATTTATCCAGTACATGACAGCATCCTCGATATCATATGGCAGATCCGTGGCTTGAAAAAAAGCTGAATACTGTTGAGCACATGCAATTACTTTCTCTATACTGACCATTTCTACAGTATAAGCCATCATTAGGGTATCCATCATGGCCAGATGTGCACTCTGAAAATATGAGACAAGAACAGTTTAAAATATAGCTTAGAAACTATTGCTTAGATATTTTGAAATATTAACAACATCCGCTAACAAGCAGCAGAATTAGTAACTACAAAAGACCTGCCTTATTAGTAAGAAAGCATGCTAAACATGAGTTCTGGGGATCTATATTTAAGACGCTCATTATCTTCTAGATGCTCCTTTGCCTGTTTTTCCTCTTTTTATTTTTTGTTTTTTTTATAGAGATAGAGTCTCACTTTATTGCCTTCGGTAGAGTGCGGTGACATCACAGCTCACAGCAACCTCCAGCTCCTGAGCTTAGGCAATTCTCTTGCCTCAGCCTTCCGAGCAGCTGGGACTATAGGCGCCCGCCACAATAACTGCCTATTTTTTGTTGTTGTTACAGTTTGGCTGGGCCCGGCTTTGAACCCACCACCCTCAGTATATGGGGCAGGCGCCCTACCCACTGAGCCACAGGTACCGCCCCCTATTTTTGATATGTCATGATCATTTACACAGCAATACAATTTACCAAACTTCAGAATCATTTTCAATGATCTTTCCTCATTCTTCACATCCACACAGTAAAAGTTTATAGATTCTACTTCTAAAATGTCTCTCAAATCTATTCACATTCTTATTCTGATTGCCACAGTTCTAATTCATAACAAACATATCTCACACCTGAACAGGGCAAAAAAATTCTTCAACTATTTTTCCTAACTCCATCTTGTTCCTAACTTGATTCATCCAGGACAGGATAACTAAACTAAGCTCAACCATCTGAGCTATTTGCTAGAACAGGACTTCTAGTCTTTCCTTTGGCTTTTTTTTTTTTCCACATAGAAACAGTTACATCGTGGTTCTTTAAAAACCCCAAAGGTTACAAAAGTATATAAAGTAGAAAGTGCTCGCCCACTTCCCCCAGCAGTATTTTCAATTTGGTATGTATTCTTACCAAAAAAATTGAATGCACATCAAAGAGGTATGCATTTGCATTATTTGGCGTTACAAACAATGCTACAACACTGCATTTCTCCAGGGATAATTTAGTGGTAGAGCTACTGGATCTAAGAGCAACCACAAGTTTTGATAGATAACCATTAATCTGCTCTCCGAAAAGATTATACTAATTTTATCTCCCACCAAAATGTTATCATCATGCTGTCCACATTTCTGCCAACATCAGGTATTTACTTCATCTGTATCAGTAAGAAAAGTTAAAAGAACCCCCACATATACACAGTTGCATTTAACTTGTAATTCTCTTTATTACTGAAAATAAGCATTTTTTTTCTTTTTCTTTTTTTTGAGACAGAGTCTCAAGCTTGACCCTGGGTAGAGTGCCCTGGCATCATAGTTCACAGCAATCTCAGGTTCTTGGGCTCAAGTGATCCTCTTGCCTCAGTTTTTCTATTTTTAGCAGAGATGGGGTCTCGCTTTTGCTCAGGTTGGTCTCAAACTCGTGAACTTAAGCAATCCACCTGCCTGGGCCTCCCAGAGTGCTAGGATTACAGGTGTGTGCCACCATGCCCAGCCTGACAAACATCTTTAAATGTTTTAGTAACCACTTGCATTTCTTCTTGGAAAACTGCATGCTCATATCTTTTGCCTATTCTTCCTTTGGGGATGTTCATATTTCTTAATTGATTTATAAGAGTCCATTATATATTAGGTACATCAGCCTCTGTCATTTAGGTAGCAAATCATTTTTCCTGGTTTGTATTTGGACTTTCAACTTTAGAGTTTTGCTACACAGTTTTAAATATTTACTTGGAAAAATCTGTAATGTTCTCTTTTATTACTTTGAAGTTCATACCAGTTGACAAAGGTCTTCTCCACTCAAAGAATATAGAAATCCTGGCTCAGCACCTGTGGTACAGTGGTTACGGCACCGGTCCCATATACCAAGAGTGGTGGGTTTGAACCCAGCCCCGGCCAAACTGCAGCAAAAAAATAGCTGGGCGTTCTGGCAGGCGCCTGTAGTCCCAGCTACTCAGGAGGCAAGAAAATCGCCTAAGCCCAGGAGTTGGAGGTTGCTGTGAGC
>CAUYRH010005029.1:0-19887 GCA_963574655.1 Perodicticus potto
TAAATTAAAAATTTAAAACTTTAAAAATTCTCTTCTTTTCATAAGTTTAAATTAATTGGCAATTTTTTTTGGAAAATATTTTTAATTTTGTATGCAAAAAAAAAAAAAAAAAAACAAATTATAAAAGAAAAAAACTGATAAATTGGGCTTCATCAAAATTTAGAACTCTGCTCTTTCAAAGATATAGTTAAGAGAATGAAAAGATGGGAAAGTACATACTGGGAGAAAATATTTGCAAAACACTATCTTAGGAAGGACTGGTTTCCAGAACAACTAGATTAAAAAACTCTTCAAAACTCAATTTTAAAAAGAAATTTTGTTTTATTATAAAACAAACAACTCAGTTTAAAATGGGCAATAGACTATCTGTTCTCCATGAAATTGCCTTTGGACCTTTGTTGGAAACCAGTCATCTATATTTATTTGTGTGTGGATGTATTTATTGAGTGTTTATTTTGTTCCATTGATATATTTGCATATCTTTATACCAATACCACACTGCCTTGGATATTGTAGTTTTATAGTTTTTGTGAAATCAGATCATGTTAGTTCTCCAACTCTGTTATTTTTTAAGGCTTTCTAGGTCTTCTACATTTTCATATGAAATTTAGAATCAGCTTGTCAATTTCTACCCAAAAAGAGCCTTCTGGGATTTTAATCAGATGCATTAAATCTATAGTTTAATTTGGACAGAATCAACATCTCAACAATATTGAGTCTTCTAACACATAAACAAGGTATACTCCATTTATTTAGATCTCCTTTTATTTCCCTTACCAATGTTTCGTAGTTTTTAATCTCTAAATATTTCATCACGTCTTTTGTCAGATTTATTCCTAAATATTTCTTATTTGTGAAGTTACTGTAAATGGTATCATGTTATTAAATTCCAATTTCCAGTTGTTCATTGCCTGTATAGAGAAATGCAATTGATTTTTGTACAATGATCTTATATCCGGCAACATTGGTGAACTCAATTACTAGTTCTCAATGACTAGAAAAGCCATCAGATATTCTATATAGATGCTCATGTCATCTGAAAAGTTTATTTCTTTTCCAGTCTAAATGCCTTTTATTTCCTTTCCTTGCCTTATCCAAGTGGCTATAACCTCCAGTACAAAATTGAATAGAAATAGTGAGAACAGACATTCTATGTTTTATCCTACACACAAAAATTAACTCAAACTAGTTTATAGACCCAAATGTAAAGATACAAAACTATAAACACTCCTGAAGTAAGAGAAAAATTTTGTGACCTTGGGTTAAGCAAAGGGGATGTTCTTAGATACAACATCAAAAGCATGAACCATAAAAAAATTGGAAAATTGGCCTTCATCAAAATAAAAACCTTCTGCTTTTTGGATAACACTGTTAAGAGAATTAAAAAACAAACCACGGACTGGGAGAAAATACAGGTATTTTCAAGTCATTCATCTGAATTTGTTAAAACTTGTATCCACAACACATAAAGAACTCTTCAAAACTCAACAATAGGAAAATAAACAACCCAGTTTTTATAATGGGCAAAAGATGTAAACAGAAATTTCACAAAAGAAGGTCTACAGATGGAAATAAGCACATGAACACATGTTCAGCATCACTAGTCATTAGGAAAATGTGAATTAAAACCATAATGAGACACCACTATATACTTATTGGAAAGGTTAAATTAAAAAGACTTGGCCAGGAGCAGTGGCTTAGTACTCTGGGAGGCTGAGGCAGGAGGATGGCTTGAGCTCAGGAGATCAAGACCATCCCGAACAAGAGTGAGACCCTGTCTATACAAAAAATAGAAAAATAGCTGGGCATCATGGTGTGCACTAGTGGTCCCAGCTATGTGGGAGGATGAGGCAGGAGGATTGCTTAAACCCAGGAGTCTGAGGTTTCAGTGAGCTACAATGATGCTACTGTGGAGGAACCGGAACTCTAATAATTGCTCATGGGAATGTAAAATAGCAAAAGCACTTTGAAAAATAGTTTGGCTCCCATTTAATCCTGCAATTCCATTACTGGGCATCTACCCAGAAGGAAAAAAATCCTTTTATCATAAAGACACTTGCACTAGACTGTTTATCGCCACTCAATTTACAATCGCCAAAATGCGGAAAGCCTAAATGCCCCCCAACCCAGCAATGGATTAAGAAGCTGTGGTATATGTACACCATGGAATACTATTCAGCCATTAAAAAAATGGAGACTTGGGTGGCGCCTGTGGCTCAGTGGGTAGGGTGCCGGCCCTATATCCCGAGGGAGGCAGGTTCAAACCCGGCCCCAGCCAAACTGCAACAACAACAACAAAAAATAGCCAGGCATTGTGGCAGGTGCCTGTAGTCCCAGCTACTTGGGAGGCTGAGGCAAGAGAATCGCTTAAGCCCAAGAGCTGTAGGTTGCTGTGAGCTGTAACACCACAGCACTCTTCCAAGGGCAACTCTCTACAAAGAGAGACTCTGTCTCTAAAAAAAAAAAAAAAATGGAGACTTTACAGCCTTTGTATTAACCTGGATGGAAGTGGAACACATTATTCTTACTAAAGCAACACAAGAATGGAGAAGCATAAATCCTATGTACTCAATTTTGATATGAGGACAATTAATGACAAGGTAGGGGTGGGGGAAGGAGAGAGCAGAGAGAGGGAAGGAGGGAGGGGGGTGGGGTCTTGGTGTGTGACACACCTTTTGGGGGCAGGATGCAATTGTGAGAGGGACTTTACCTAACAAATGCAATACAGTGTAACCTGGTTTCTTGTACCCTCAATGAATCCCAAAAAATAAAAAAAAAAAAGAAAGAGAGAGAAAGTAAATAAATAAAAGAAAGACAAATAGTTTGGCATGTTCTTGAAAAGTTAAACACATACCTGCCATAGGATCCAGCCATTCTGTTCCTAGGTACCTACTCAGGTGAAAAGAAAGCTGTGCTAGGCAGAATAATGGCCCCCTAAAAATATCCAGGCCTTTATCCCTGGAACCTGTAGACACGTTAAATTACATGGAAAATGGAATTTTGCAGCTGTGATTAGATGAAGAATGTTGAGGTGGAGATAGTATCCTTGATTATCCAGGTGGGCTTGATCAGTGAAAGTGGGAGGCAGGAGAGTGAGTGTCAGAGTAACGCCAGGTGACAAGACTTGACTGGTCATTGCCGTCTTTGAAGATGGAGGCAGGAGCCACGAACCTCAACTTCAGGTGGACTCTAGAAGCAGAAGAACCAAGAGCACAGATTCTGCCTTGACCCTCTGGAAGGAAGGAATGTCAGCCGTGCTGACACTTTGATTTTAATCCATTTTGAACTTCTGACTCCCAGAGCTACAAAATAATAAATTTGTGTTGCTTTAAGCCACTACATTTGTGGCCCTTTGTTATAGCAGCCAAAGTAAACTAATATAAAAACATACATCCACACAAAGATTTAAAAATCTGTGTCCAGAGCAGTTTTTTTTTTTGTTTTGTTTTTAGAGCAGAGTCTCACTTTATCGCCCTCGGTAGTGCCGTGGCATCACACAGCTCACAGCAACCTCCAACTCCAGGCCCAGGCAATTCTCTTGCCTCCGCCTCCCGAGTAGTTGGGACTACAGGTGCCCGCCACAACGCCTGGCTATCTTTCTGTTTTGCAGTTTGGCCGAGGCTGGGTTTGAACTCGCCACCTTCGGTACATGGGGCCAGTGCCCTACTCGATGAGCCACAGGCACCGCCCTGCCCACAGCAGTTTTATCTGTAATAGTCAAATACCCAGAAAGAAGCAGGTGAATGGATAGCGCATTGTGGAACATCCACGTGATGGAATCCAACTCTCACACTGCGTGATTCCCTGTATACGGAATTCTGGAGAAGGCAGAGCTACAGGCCAAACAATAATTAAGAGACTGCCACAGGCTGGGGTGGGTGATGGAAATGACTACACAGGGGCACAAGGGAACTTTGTGGGAGGATTATACTTAAGCTGTAGTGGCCGTTACCCAATTGCACACACTTGTTAGGACTTAACAGAACTGTACTCCTAAAAGGGGTGAATTTTTCCCTATGTAAATTTTATCTCAACGAATCCGTCTTAGAAAAAGGATAGGTAAGAGACACAGCAAGGAAAAGGAAAGAAAAGAAAAGGAAGAAAGAAGGAAAGAAGGGAGGGAGGAAGGTCCTCAGACCAAGTATCAAATCCAGATGGAGGAAATTCTGACACACGCTACAACATGGAGGAAACTTGAAGACAATATGCTGAGATGAGCTAGACACACAAAAACCCAAATATTGTATGAATTCATCTATTTGAGGTTCCTGCGGTGGTCGAATTAATAGAGATGGAAAACACAATAGAGGCTATCAAGAGGTCAGGGGGCGGGGACCATGGGGAGTTACCATTAACGGGCACACAGTTTCAGTATGAGTGATGATAAAGTTCTGAAGTCGGATGGTGGGGATAGTAGCACAAAGATGTGAATGTACTAAACGCCCCTGAATATGCACTTAAAATGGTTCAGAGCATACATTTTACGTTATGTACATTTTACCACAATAAAAAATAAAATAATGTAAAGACAAACAAAAAAAACTGGTAAAAATCTTTGCTATATATTTGCAAAAATAACTGCAATACATTGCCGGGTTTTGAAAACATGGACAAAGATAGAAACAAGCAATGCAAAATAAGAATTAGGATGAGGAGGCGAAATAAAATTGGCTAAAGCAATTTGGAAATATATCCAATCTCTCTAGTGAGCAGTTTTAGTGGTGTGTGGGATAATATCATATATAGCTGGCGAGTGTGTAAATTAGTATCTTTCTGGAAGGCACTTCAGTTCTCTGTGCTGAATTCTTTTTTAAAAGTTCCATGACCCCACGATTGCACTGTTAGGAATTAATTCTAAAGAGGTAGTCACAAAACATGTAAGGGGAGCAAGAGAGAATGGTTTAAAATCAGACCAAAAAAATAAAAGTAAAATCAGACAAACATTTGAATCAACCCAGAGGTAATTTAAGAAGAGTCTGTAAATAAATGCTGGTACATTCGTGGACTCCTGTCGAAACTTTAAAAGGGATGACATTCTTTTATATTTATTGGCAGGCTGAGGTGTGCATGACATACTTTAAGTGAAAAAGATGTAGATAAAGAGGCAATATGTACAGTATGGGGGCGGAAAGTGGATGTGTCTGAATACATTAGAAGTCTAGAAGAAATGTTAACCACGCTCATTTCTGGGTGGTGGAACTTCAGATAATTTTTTTTCTTCCTTAAATTTGCCTATATTTTCTTTTCTTGTTTTCTTCTTTTGGTTATAAGCATATATGACTTTTATCAGAAAATTTGAGGAAGACCTTTTTATCACAACTACAGAAAAGCACAGATGTGATTCTAGCTGGAAAGTGAAGAATCCCATGGCTGTTCTCATTTGGGGATCTTGAGACACATTACAAAACATCTGGTGAGGCTTGGCAGACTTTAACGATGTCCCTGTCTAAGTTATCCTACCTGAGAGACTCTTCGAGGGAGAGTATAGATGATCAGATGATGCTCCCAGAAGCCAGCCTTCTCTGGGCATTCTGATTCTGCATTCTCTAGATACTGAATGTTGCTCCCTTGAAAAGCTGAAACTGAGAATACTTTTATTTTTGGCCTTCTCAATGACATCTTACCTGGAATGCAAATGTATGTTCTGTGTTTGCATTCCATCTACCTGGAATGCAAATGTATGTTCTGGAGCTTCAGCAGCTATTTTGTGACCACAGGAAAACCCCATATGCTATGAAAATGGAATAGGAAATCGGAAGGAACTGATGTCTCTAGTACCTTCATTGATGCTCCGTATAGATTTGGGCTTCCTGTTCCCAACGATTTATTATGTGAGATAAATTAACTTTCATATGTTTAAACTAGATTTTCTGAGGCTTGCAGGTAGACATGTTCTTAAATGATCCTTGAAGATTCTATCATGCCCTGAGCACCTGAACTTGGCCCTGATTATAAATGACATGACTGGGGGCAGGGAGTTCCTTTTCAACTGCTAGTAGCACTGTTGTTCTCTCTGTTGCAATTCTTATCTATTCTTATCTTATTTAATCTTCATAAAAATCCTCAAGGGAGGTCCAAATGCCATCCCCAATTGACAGCTGGGAAACTTATCCAAGAAGATAAGTGACTTGTCCATGTCTATTCTAACCTCAGGATTCTTGGTTCCTAATTAAACATTTTTCTTGTGATCCAAGGGCAAAGGATCAGCATCCACACTAATAGTTTGTTGTTGCTATTAACAAGGCCATTTCTTAGGCCTATGGAAAGTCTTCAAATCTATGCTTTAAGCTTAACAAGTAACACAATTGTAAAGAGTGTGGAAGGTCTGAGTTCAACTTCTCGTTATCTCAGTGTTCCATTTTGGCTCTCTAGGAAGCAGGTACCAACATAAAATTGGCCATGCAAAAGACTTATTGGCCTGTGAAGGAAATGGGACAGGAGCAGCAGGGGGCAGGGAGAGCCTCAGATCTGGATCCTGGATCCCCTGACATCTGGGAAGGGACAGAGGGAAAGAAGGAGGATTGAGGAGGAGCATCAGACTGCAGAGGCTCTGGGAAAGTCCGCAGGCTGATGTGGAGCCCAGGGCACGGTCAAGTAGGAATGGCCTGGCTCTGCCATCCCACCCACACTCAGTCGTGGACTGGGAGCAGCCTCTGGGTGACTGCTGCCTCGATCTGAAAATGTGGCACCTGGTGGCCGTCACCAACACCTCCAGTAGATGCTCTCTTGGAGAGCTGAGTGGCACATTCCATGGCCACCACCTCCTTCACTGTGAGCAAGTTTCAATACCTCACTAAACCTCATTGTACTTGTCTGGAAAATAGGGGTGATAATAATGGCACCTATCTCTCAGGGTGGTCTTACGGATAAAATGGCATAATTTACACCAAGGCTTAGCTTAGCATGAGGCACATGGGAAGGTCCCCATGAAAGTTGTCTCCCTGCCTTTCCTACCTTCGCCTCCCGGGAACCAGACCTATGTCTTGGTTCTGTAGATCCCCACTCCCCACCCCTGCTTCCCATGTTGAGATCTGCTAGGTACACAGCTCAAGGTTGCAACAGATGCCATCCTGTGGGCTCAGTTTTCCTGGCAATGAGGCCATTCATGCACCAACAGAGGGGGGTCCACACAGGGAGCCCAGTGGGAGAGTCTGGCAGAGGGGCCCACCCCAGTACACTTCCCCCCCCAGCCCCTTGGAGAGCTGGGCATTCTCAAACCAGGGTGTGACACATTCTGGGGGAAGCCAATGTTTGGGATCAGTCATAGTGGGATCTCATCCTGAGCCCTCCTCTGTAGGCAAAGAAGCAATGACCATATCAAAAGGCCAGCTACCCAAAATGGATCATGACAACTTCTAGGGAGATGTGGGCCTTCTCTTCCTACTTTACAAACTTGTCTTGTGTTTGGTTTTTATAACAAGCAATATCGCTTTTGTGAGAAAAGTTAATATAAAGTACAATGCATGTGGAATGTAGAAAAGATTTAACATGGAAATGAATAAAGAAGAGAATTTAAATTACTCCTATGGCCAGCCACCAGAGAGGAGGCCTGCGTGTGGTAGGGCACTCATTTCTCTTCGAAAAAGGTGATTCCCTGCCGAGGAGAACGTTCTGAGGCTGCTGTAGGGTCCCCTTAGAACTCCCCCAAAGGCCTTCTTGAGAAATAGCCAGGCCTTATGGGCTCTTAAAGAGTGCACGGCCTTCAGCCCAGCATTTCCACTCGTAGAAGAACATCCTAAGGAAATAATTGGATACTCAGACAAAACATGGGACATTCATACAATGGGACACTCTACGGTTGTTCCAATAATGATGTGGATCAATATTTATCGACATGGTATGCTTACCTTGTTATACCATTAAGCAAATAAGTGGTTATGAAACTGTATGTGTGGTATAAACTCAGTTTTATAAAACGAAGAAGGAAAGTATAAGTGTTTGTGTGTGTGCGCGCATGTGCGTACCTGCTTAAAAATAGACCACGAAGGCCACAGGGTGCCTCACACCTATAATCCTAGCACTCTGGGAGGCCGAGGCAGGAGGATAGTTTGAGACCAGCCTGAGCAAAAGCAAGACCCCTTTCTTTATCAAAAATAGAAAAAATTCAGGCATTGTGAATTCAGACAGGCATTGTGGCGGGCATCTGTAGTCCTAGCTACGTGGGCGGCTGAGTCAGGAGGATCACTTAAGTGCAGGAGTTTGAGGTTGCTGTGAGCAGTACTGATGCCACTGCACTCTAGCTGGGGTGACAGAGAGAGACCCTGTCTCAAAAAAAAAAAAAGAGCATAAAAATATACACTGCCATGTTAACAGTGATTGTTTCTGGGTAGAGGGATTACAAGTTATATTTTTCTTTTTTTTTTTTATTGTTGGGGATTCATTGAAGGTACAAGAAACCAGGTTACACTGATTGCATTTGTTAGGTAAAGTCCCTCTTACAATTGTGTCTTGCTCCCAAAGGCTGTGTCACACACGGAGACCCCACTGCCCCCTCCTTCCCTTTCTCTGCCCTTCCTTTGCCCCCTCCCTGCTTCTCTCTCTCTCTGCACTCTCCCCTTCCTCCACCCCCCACCGTGTACTAGGCCATTAATTTTCTTCATAATAAGTGATATTTTTCTTCTTCAGTATCTAATTTTCTCACAATAAATAGCTATTACTTTGCACTTTTTTTTTTGAGACAGAGTCTCACTTTGTCAGGTTTGGTAGCGTGCCCTGGTGTCATAGGTCACAGCAAGTTCAAACTCTTGGGCTCAAGGGATCCTCTTGCCTCAGCCTCCCGAATAACGAGGACTCTAGGCGCCTGCCACAACAACTGGCAGAGATGGGGTCTCGCTCTTGCCAGGCTGGTTTCAAACCCCTGAGCTCAAGCAATCCACCACCAGCCTCCCAGAATGCTAGGATTACACATGTGAGCCATCACCTGGGGCCTTAATTTGCACTTTGAAAACAATAAAAACTAACATGCTCACAGCACAGTCTCACCTCAGGGCTTTTAACCTGACAGCTGACTCTGCCTGGCATGCTTTCCCCCAAATATTCTGCTATTTCTCCAAGCCCTTGTTCAAATGTCATTTGATCCAGGAGGCTTCCCTGATTCTGCTCACACCTCCCCTCCCTCTCTCCCTCTCCTACTCTCTGTCTCTCTCACCCTTTATCTGTCTCTCTTCACTCTTACCCTGTCCTATTTTCCTCTTTTATTCCATAGAAGAACTATGCCATTTGCTTACTTATTTTATCATCTATGCTCTCCTATCTCATCCTCCTCAAAAAGGAAGGACAGCTCCAGAAAGGCAGAAACTTGTGTCTGTTTTGCTTTCTGTTGACTCCCAGGGTTGAGAACAGGCCTTGATGTACCGTGGAGCCAAATAAATATTGGAGGGGTGAATGAATGAATAATGAAATATAAGCAAGCAAATGGTTTTCCTTTACAAAGATTTGATTCCATCCTCACCCTTCTGATTTTCAGATGAAGCAGCATGGCTGAGACGGGTCTGACAGGACTGGCAAGGGGCAGGTGGGAGAAAAGATGTCCCTTTGACTTTCTAGGTTTTTGCTTCTTTCCTTCGCCAGCGAGATGAGCAGGCTGAGCCCTAAAGTAGCACTGCCCCCTGCTGGTAAGTGTCTGGAACTGAAGCCAGATGCTCAGTGGCTGGACCAGAAATACTTCAAATAATTCAACCTGGAAGTTTGGAAAAGAAATTTGGAGTGGAAAGGATATTGGCCATGAGGTCCCCATGTTTTCCTCTGGGCACCAAGATGGGTCTGTGGGGGCCTTTTCAGGTGGGAAGAGGAACCGAGAACGTGGAGCCCATTCTCTCAGCTGCAAGATCTGAATTTAAGCTGCATTCACTTCTGCAAATGGATGGATTTCTCCTGGAGGCCTAGATGGACCTTGAAGGAAATCAGTTGCAAGTCAAGGTCAACTCCCCAGGGATCCTTTCTGGAACTTCTGGCTTCCCTGGATTTCTTTCAAGTTTTATGCATGTATCTTTTTATCCAACCCACCCCCCAAACCCCAGAATTTCACATTTAGTTTTTGCCCACACTTTCAAATCAATGTGCAAGTTTAGTTTCAGAAAGAAGTGTGTGAGCCAAGTCAAGATTGTTCACGGACTCACTGTTTTTACTGTGTGTGCTGGGGACTCAACTGTGAAAAAAAACAGACAAAAATCTCAGCCCAAACAGCGCTGATGTTCTAGCGTGAGAGACAGGTGCTTACCACACAAATAGATGTGAATATTTGACTATTAATAAAAACTGAGGTAAGTGCTCAGAAAGAGAAGAACAGGGTGTTATGAAAAAGAGTAACCGTAGCAGACTTCAATTTTGGTAATCCTGAATTCGCCAGATTTAATCTGAATTCTTCTGCCAGTAGCCAGGGGCCAATTTGGTGGGGGACAAAAGGGGAGCAAGAGAAAAGTTGAGTTTCCAGGCTTAGAGTCTGTGAGATACCTCCACAGACAAGAATAATTTGTCCATTTTAGTAAATGTTTGCTCTGCAGAAAAAGTATAACATAAGGGTCTAGAATCTGAGTCCTGGATTCAAATCTCAGCTCTGCCCCTTTCCTTAGTTTCTGCCTTCTTTTTTCTCTAGAGTTATTATAAGGATTTAATGAGATAATAGAAATGTAGCTGTTGATACAGTGCCTGGCAAGTAGGACCTAGTAATTATTCGATAAACAGTAAGCATTAATATTAAAGGCTCTGAGAAGTTCTGCAACTGAGGAACCTATTGAACTAGGCTCCCTCTTTGGCTGTGGAAACTTTTCCTTGTCAAATATTTTGTGTTCCACCATATATATTTGGGAAAATGTTTTTTTAGTTATTGGGGTGGGGGCATTGAGCAGATATTATTTATTGCCTGTCCTAAATCCATCTGCCATCTTTTCTTGAAGTCTGATTATGTTGCAAATTAGGCCAAAGAATCTTTGATGTCAAAGAAGATAGGCCAGGATTGGTCTAAATGTGGGTGCCTCACCTTGTTCTGGCCAGTGAAATGTACTGAGGGTACTCTGAGGATTTCTCCAGGAAGATATTGCCCTCCTTGATAAAAAGTAGATGTGCATGTTAAGAAACATCCTCCCCACTCCCACCAAGCCCAGCTCCTGCTTCGAATGTGCTGATGTAGGAACAGGACACTTGGATCTATGGCCACCATCTTGGGAACGCAGAGAAGGCCAACAGAATTTCAGAAACAAAACCAAGATTCTCAATCATGTGTGGCTGCTGAACAACCCTGGAAATGCATATATGCACACTCTTTGAGAGAAAAACCCCTCATTGGTTTAAGCTGCTTAGTGGCAGCCCAAAGCATTCCTCACTGATCCAGGGTCTCAGCTCTCTATTCAGAATTAAAATCATCCTCCATTTGTCTTAATACTGTCTGGTTCACCTTGAGGACAGCTTCTGGCATTGGACCAGGCAGTACCATACCCCTCCCTGGGGCTCGTTCCCTTTGTAAAACCATGACTCACCTCAGAGGCCTTTGCTGGCCTCTCGCCTTCATTCCAGAGAGGATTCCATAATCCATCCCTCTTTGTCTTCTCATCTAACCTGTCTATTTTTGTCCTTTGGATGCAACTAGGATATAGAGGTATTAGTATATCCTTCCTCCTGATCTCTTCTGGTCCCTTGTCCAAAGTTACCCTGGAAAACAAAGCTAACTCGGCTTTTTTTGTCTGGCTTTTCCTGGGAGAAATAGAACTGTTTCATGTGTGTCCCAAACCCCAAATGTATCCATTCTCTTCCACAATGCATGGTCTTAGAACTTTCTGTCTGTCTCAGAGGATACAGAGAGGAAGGAGAAGAACAGCAGCTATACAGCACATGGCATACGTACCACCTCTCCTATATCTAGGGCCTATGGCAGACATTGCTAATCCATCACAGCAATCTTTTTTAGTGAGCTTAGTTGGAGTGAGCAGGGAAGATGAGTTGAGATCCTTGACCTCTTCAACATGATTGAGGGCAGGGGATAAAGAGTAAAGTCCACACTCACGAAGATTCACCCTGGTGCTCTCTTAGTCCGTCAGAGGGGTGTCCAGCTGGCCTGGAGAGGCTCAGATAGACAAGGGCGGATATAAAAGGATTGGTGACTTTAGCCCCAGAGATACTGCGTAGGGAGTGTGTCCAGGCCTTTCCCACATGTGTCCTGGACTGCTTTTAGAACCATTTTCAGTCCCTGTTGAATTCAGTTCCATAGGACGAGCCTATTGTGATCACCTACTATGTGCCAGGATCAAGGGCTCTGGAAAGATGAAGGAATCCTGGCCCCTGTCCTAGAAGATTCTACCAGAAGAGACAGACTAGCAAAACAATGAAACAGAATGCAGTGAATGCTACAAGAGAGCATGATTCAACAAGTATGTGTGGGGTGCTGGGGGACATGATGGTGAGCAAGATAGACTTGGTCCCTGTCCCACAGTATAGCAGGGAGTCCAAGCAGGAGTCAGATGTTCATCAAAGAATCAAATGAACAAATATAGAGTGCAGCTGAGGCTAAACGCTCAGGGAATGAGAGGAACGCTGCCGGGAGGCCCTAGTCTGGGGAGTTAGGGAAGAACGGACAAACGTTAACTAGACCTGGGTTTCTCAGGTGGGAGCAATTTTGCCACCTCCCTTCTGGGGACATGTGGCAATGTTTGGAGGCATCTTTGGTTGTCATGACTAGGTGACATCTGGTGGATATAGGCCAAGGATGCTGCTCGAAATCCCCCAAGGCACAGGATGTCACCCTACAATGAAGAGTTGACCTGGCCCTAATGTCAGCAGTGCCAAGGGCAAGAAACTCTGATCTAGACAAAGAGAATGAGGCAAGTCCAGATAGATGGAAGAGTCTTTATCCTAAGAGTATGGGCCAGCCATTTAAAAGTGTTATGTTTATTTTCAATAGTCCCTCTGGCTGCCATGTGGCCAGGGCAAAAACAGAAAAACCAAGGGAGTGGGTATAGGAACGTGGACAGGGTAGCTGTGCGCCCACTGCAGGCCTGAGCTGAGGGAGGGCAGGAGACTGCCATGAACACAAGAGAGAACTTTTGAATTTGATGACCATTTGCGGTTGGGCATCCTACATACTGAATCAAGACTGTATTTAGAGCTAATTGATACTCACAGGGCTTTCACCTAGGAGGGTAGGCATAGCTTACCCCCAGGAATGGGATTTCTGAAGACACTAGAAGACAAAAACAAGATTGTATTTTATTCAATGCTTTCTTGAGCCAGCCTTACTGCACCCCCATGAGGTCAGTGTTCTGAGCCAACCCATTTTGCAGATGAGAAAAAGGAGGCGCAACCAGGAAAAGCCACTGGCCCTCCGTCACCTAGCCAACAAAGCAGCATAAGTGACCTCTATCCCAGACCTCACTCCAAATGTCCCTCCTTCTCCAAGACCCCCAGCAGGAGACAGTGGGAAGTTGGTGGACTAGGCCACCCCTAAACCATTCTCAAACTCTTTTCTGGCAGGGAACCCATCTCTCCCTTCCTAGAAATAGTTTGTGCCCCTGGGATGGTTGGCAATGTCTGGAGACATTTTTAGTTGTCAAAATTTAGAAAAGGAGGAGTTGCTACTGGTGGAGGCCAATGATGCTGCTCAATGTCCTGTAATACCAGGATACCACCTTCCCCCACCCAGTGAAAGGAATTATCTAGACCAAATGCCAACAGAACCCAGGCTGTTCCAGCATCAAAGCCCCACAAACGCCCATGTGTGATCCCAGGAAGGGGCAGGGCCCTGTCCTTGCAGCACTGTGCCGTGTGTTAGCTGAAGACCTGTTGAAAGGTCCTTCACCCAACAGTCTCAGGTCAGATGACCAATGAGCCAAAAGTGTAACCTTTATATAGCTCAAGACCCAGGCATGAAGGACTAGGTTGGGCTGTCACTGTGCCATGTTCTTCAGCAAAGGGACTCCAGCAGGCGGGCAGAGGAGGGAGAAACTTGTGGGGGAGGTCAGGCAGCAGCTGTTGCTGGAATCTGGGCCTCACAAAGAGGAACAATGCCCTGGGAACGCCAGGCATGCCACCAGGACAGCTGAGCCTGCGGGCATCTGAAGGGCACCAGTAAAAATGGGCTTGTTTGGGTGCCTCTGTCCTCCACTTAGGCAAGGCAGGTGACTGAGCTAAAAATACCAGGAATGAGAAAGCCACCAAGGGGTTGTCTGACTGCCTGAGGCTGGGCCTGAACTCTGGGATCCTAGGGGTGGTGAAAGCTGGAACTGAATACCCAAGCTTTGAAACCAGGACACCATGGGGGTGGAGCAGTGGGGAGCGTGGGTGGTGGAGTCTGCAATCTGGCTTTGAAGCTCAGGGCCTCCAGGTGCTGGCAGCGGGGACTTGGAGAGTGACAACTCCTCTCTGAGCCTCAGATTCTTCCTCTGGAAAATGTCTCATGTTAGTACCTTCCTCATAGTGTGGTTGAGGATTAAATAAGATGATGGCAAAAGCACTTAGCACAGTGCCTGACACACAGGGAGCTCCAGGTAAGTGAGGTGATGATGATCTGACTTCTTTGGGGACTTCAGTTTGGTGGGCTCACTTTGCAAAGATTGGGTGGTGGCTGTGGCAGGCAGCCAGACCTTTCCCAGTCCTTATTACCTACCCCTAGGGATTGGGCCAAGTCTTACTATCCCCTCAAGGACCCAATATATGCCTGCCTATCCTCTGCCAGCTCAGAGCATCTGTTCCCAGGAGCTCTGTGTGACAGGCTTGGAAGGTAAGGTTGGGGCTGGAATAGGAAATGAGGCTGGAAAGATACTAATAATAACCACACACACACACACACACACACATGCACACACACTCTCATGGTACATGAGCTCTATGCCTGGCACTGTCCAAAGCCATTTATACTCACTGAGTGAATAGCCACATGGACAGAACTTGGACAGTGCCAGGCACAGAACTAACACACAATAAATGGTAAGTGCTACTGTTAGGATCACAGTTATCTAGTTTTACTTTAAAAACACTTTTCTAAGGCAAGCATTATTGTTTTCCCCATTCAGCAAGTGAAGACTGAGGTCTAGGGTAGTTAAGTCACTTCCCTGGGGCCCACAGTGAAGGAAGTGGAGCAGCAGACCTGGAACCTAGCTTTCAAATCATTGCACCATTCTGATATGTCAGGATCCAGTGGTAAATGATCTTAACTGTCAGACCAAGGAAGGTAGATATCCTCCTGAGGTAGTGGGGAGCCACAGAGGGTACTTGAGCATGTGTAGGCCATGATGAGAGTGGGGCCCTGGGAAAAGGATTTGAAGCTGGAGTGAATGGAGGGGAGGGGTGGAAAGGCAAGACCAGTTGGGAATTATTACCAAAGGCCAGAATTGGAGCAGGACTGGGGGAAGATGGGTATGCGAGACATTTTAGAAGCAGAATAGATAGATTTTGTTGTCAATAGGGCAGCGTCAAGATGGCTGAGGATCTTTGTCTGGGAACCTATGAGAAGAGTGAAGTCATTGATAGAAAAAAGGATTTGAGAGGGGAAGGGAGAAAATATATTTATACAGGGTGTCCATAAAGTTCATGTGCAATTTAAAATAGGTTCACATTGTAAATTGCACACCAACTTATGGACACCCTGTATCTGAACACCTTATTTCTTTTACCTCTGTTTTCCTTGACATAGGTGCACAGCTAGTGCTCTGGAATAAGAGCTGACATTTACTAAATATCACCATCCCCAGTGGTATTCTAGAACTTTATAAATATCAATTAACTCATTCAAACCTCACAATAACTCTCTGAAGTAAGGGCCATTGTTATACTATATTCCCATTTCACAGATGGGGAAACTGAGCCACAGAGAGCTGATGTTGCTTGCTCAAGTTGAGCTCTGTACATAGTGGGTACCCCATCAATGTGGCTGACTCATCTCCACTGAGCACAAGGCCTGGTCCACCCAGGTCTGACTTGCTGAAGGAGCTGCCGGCTCCCCTTGGTGGCTCTCATTGACGCCTGGGAGCCCTGACATGAGGAGATAAGGGCTATCACTTGGTGACAGCATCCCTCAGCCACCTGGCTTTGGGCTGGCAGAGCCTGGTATGCCTTTGTTCTATCAGGAGATGGCTGACTTCATCCCCTCCTTAAAGGGGCATCACGCCCCTAGGCAAGTTAACCCACTGTCCCACTTGACTTCCACTGGAAACCATACTGAACATTTTATGTGCTACTTTCCTATGCCAGACATTGTCCTAAATATCAATATGTCATTAGGTGAACTCTGTAATCTACTGATATTAACATATGTACTCATGTGATCTGCGGAAGAGTTTTATAAAATAACCATGTAGAGTAGGGCTTCCTTTTCTCCCTTACAATGTGGGACATAATGGCTTAAACTTGAATTCCAGGAGCTAAAGCAGAAAAAGCCACTGCAAAAGAAATGAATTAAAATATGCCCCCAACCAGGACTGGATTAAAACCTTTAAAAGCCCCAAAGACTGAAAAGATGCCGGTTCTTGTAGCCTCATATTGAATGAAAGATAAACCAGTGCTAGCTGGTCCAGCCAGCATTAGAACACCCTATAGTGTTGCAATTTCCCCAAGGTAACTATTCTGACACTTTAAAAACATATATTAAGCTTTTCCCAAAAAAGCGTGTTGGGTTTTTTGTTGTTTTGGCTCCCCTGCTCAGCTGGTGCTCTAAGTGTGCATTAAGCATGCCAGGCGGCTGTCAGGGAGGTGGGGGCTGGGGATTTCGAGGAAGGTCTCTAAGGCCAGTGCTGCAGTGGAAAACCCCAGGTGGCCAGTGTGTGTGTGTGTGTGTGTGTGTGTGTGTGTGTGTGTGTGTGTGAAGAGAGAGAGAGAGAGAGAGAGAGAAAGTCTAGAAGGCTAAGTGCAATATGATATCCTGGATTAGATCCTGGAAAAGAAAAAGAACAATAGTGGACAAACCCGTGAAATCCAAGTCGAGCCTGGAGTTTAGTCAACAGTAATGTACCAGTGTTAGTTTCCTCGTTGTGACCAGCGTGTCATGGTCACGTAGAACATTAACATCGGGGGAAGCTGGGTGGGAGTAAAGGAGAACTTGGCCACTTTCTATAAAAGTCTAAAATAAAAATTTTATTTTTAGAAGTTTGGAAGGAATTTGAAGAAGTTCTTGAATGGCATAATGACTGGAAGTGAACAGGTGGTTATCTGGGGAGGAGGATGCATGAGAGAGAGCACTAGGAAAGCTCTGGGCCTGGAATGTTCTGTGTCCCAAGCTGGGTGGTGGGTACACGATGTGTGCATGTGTAAAATCTCATGCGGCTGGATACTTACGAGGCATGTGCTTTGCTATAGGTGCAGCAAATTTTAAAAACAAAGAATAAAAAATGGGGTCTAAAAGGTTTCTTACCAAACTCCACATACCGCTTCCCTTTGGAGAGAATTTGGCTACAGTGATAGAAAGGGAGCCTTTTAGTCAGTACATTTCTGTAACATTTTGACCTGTTTTATAATAAGAATGTGTTCATTCACATTAATTTCATTTATTATGGACATGCAGCACACACACAGACAAGGGCACAGATCATAAACGTTCAGCTTGATGAATCTTCACCATTGTAACAAACCTGTGTAACCAACACCCAGCTCAACATGCAGAACCTTCCCTTAAAGACCCCTTAATTATTTGTTTATCTCAAATTCTGCTTTAACTGGATGTCTGTTGTTATTGTTGTTTTTCACTCAACCTGGCAACCCCACCCCTACTGTCCTCTCCTAGTCACTACCTCCCTCTAGTCTGGCCTTTCAACACAAGTTCATTGCCTGTTCATTCATATATCATTTTGAAATTAAAAATAAAAATGTTTCCTTTAAGAATGTCACCAGCCATGCTCAGCAAAGAAGGGATAAGTGGTTTATAGGAACCCAAAGTTTCCAAGCCCTCCATCTACCCACTAAAAGCACAGTGGACCTAGTCAAAGATGTCAGTTCCAAGTTCAAAAGGAGACATTGACTCTGAGAAGCCCCAAGGTGAGGTTCCAAATGGTCAGTGGAAAGAGAATTGTCTTCCCTGCCCCTTTCAAAGTTTTCTCCTCCATCTGATTAGACTATGCTTTCCAGACCTGGGAAAAGATTAGAAGTTTCTTGGCCCCAACTGAGAGCTCCCAGGTCTAATAGGCAAACGCCTCAAAATAATCACAGTGGTTAACATTTCTCAAACACTTATTAATGCACTGGTTTAATCCTCCTGAGAACCCTAGGAGTTGAGTACTGTTATTTCCACTAACTTTTTTTTTTAATTTTGGGTTAATACGAGGATACATACAGTTAGGTTACATTGTTTGTGTTTGTAAGTAAAGTCTGAGTTACAGTTGGGTCCTTCACCCAGGTAGCGTGCCATATACCCTTACATCGTACCCGCTAGGTGGACACTTACCAAATCCACCTTTCCCCAGTGAGTACTGTTATTATTCCCATTTTACAGATGAGGGAACTCAGGTAGAAGAAAGCTGTCTTCTACATTGCTGGCCTGGATTCAAATATTACCTAGTTTGATTTCAAAGAGTTCAGCTACTAAATGAGGCCAATTTGAGGAGAATCAAAAGCAAACATTCCTGTTCCTCAATCTGGAAAACGAACAAGATTTTGTCAGACTTAGAGTCTATGGGTCAGCGCCCTCTGTTCACTGAATCCTCCCTTCCAGTATTATCAAGAAGGATGGTACTGATCTAAATTTTTCCACTAGCATTATGTTCTTTCTGCCCAGAAGAATGTCAGGTTTTTTTTTTGTTCTGAGACAGTCTCACTATGTCATCCTTGGTAGAGTGCCGTGGCGTCACAGCTCATAGCAACCTCCAGCTCTTAGGTTTAAGCGATTCTCTTGCTTCAGCCTCCCAAGTAGCTAAGACTACAGGTGCCCACCACAACGCTCAGCTACTTTTTTGTTGCACTTGTCATTGTTGTTTAGATGGCCCGGGCTGCAACACCCCCAGAGGTTGGGGATTCTTAAGGTTGGGTCAAAGTACCCTACTGTACATCTATATTGCTCCTGTCCCCCTCTTTCTGTGCCTCTCTTCTTTTTGTCAATAGTTGCTTCTACTCACCCCCTCTCCTTTCTCCTTCTTCTTTTCTTTTTTTTTCTTTCTTTCTTTTTTCCCTTCCTGCTCTTCAATCTTCTCATCCTTCTGGTCCTGTACCAAAAGGACTCATTGAAACCCTATTCCAGAGGCTCGGCAACTTAAAGAGCAGGAGGAAGTCAAAGGAAAATTAGGGCAAGGAAACAGATAAAAGAAATCATTCATGAGGAAGAATCAGCGGAAAACTCCTGGCATCATGAAAAACCAGTCCACAGCAACCGCCCCAAGGGGCTGTGAGGTAGATACTGCAGAGGATTCCACCTATAATAATAATAATTTCCTATAATCAAGGAAATGAAGGAAGCAATGAAAGAAAATGCTGATAAAGCAGAAAAAGAAATCCCAAAACAGAATCAATTAAGAGAAGAATATAAAAAGGATATGGCAGAGATGAGGGAAATGAAGCAGTCAATTAGGGAACTTAAAGATGCAGTAGAAAGTATCAACAACAGATTAGACCATGCAGAAGAAAGAATATCAGAGGTAGAGGACAAAGCTCTTGAGATAACTCAGATAGCTAAAGAGGCAGAAAAGAAGAGAGAGAAAGCATAACGTTCACTGGCGGAATTATGGGACTCTATGAAGCGTTCAAACATACAAGTTATAGGTATCCCAGAAGGGGAAGAAGAAAGCCCCAGGGGAATGGAAGCCATACTAGAGAATATTATAAATGAAAATTTCCCAAATATCACCAAAGATACTGACACTCTCCTTTCAGAGGCATATCGGAGCCCAGGTCGCCTCAACTCTTACCGAGCATCCCCAAGACACATAGTGATGAACCTGTCCAAAGTCAAGACAAAAGAAAAGATTCTTCAAGCTGCCAGGA
>CAUYRH010005034.1:0-24282 GCA_963574655.1 Perodicticus potto
TTCTGATTGGGTGCATAAATATTAATAATTTTGAAAGCTCATCATTTTGTGTAATACCTTTAATGTATATAAAATGTCCATCCTTATCTTTACTCACTTTGATTGGTTTAAAGCCTATTGTATCTGCAAATAAGATTGCGACACCAGCTTTTTTCTGTTTTCCATTTGCCTGAAATATGGATGTCCATCCCTTCACCTTGAGTCTCGATTTATCTTTTAAGATAAGGTGGGATTCTTGGATGCAGCAGATATCTGGTTTAAGTTTTCATATCCAGTCAGCCAACCTGTGCCTCTTTAGAGGGCAGTTTAAACCATTCACGTTTATAGAAACTAAAGATAAGTTACTCGGTTGTGAAGAAGGTATTGTGGGACCTTTCTCCATTGTAGAGTTTAGTGTGTGGTTCAAAGTTTCTGCTTGAGTTTACTTCTATGGTGGGGGTTTGCGCTGGTCATTATGGAGGATAGGTCTGAGGATATCCTGGAGAGCTGGTTTGGTTACAGTGAATTTCTTCAACATACAGATGTCGTTAAAGTATTTAATTTCTCCATCATAAATGAAACTCAGAATGTGCCTCAATTTATAAGAGAAACTCTAACAGACATGAGCAACTTAACTCCAAAATAGATCACATTCCAGTATACAAATCAAACCTCAGCAAAACTAAAGGAATAGAAATTATACCAGGTCTTTTCTCAGAACACAAGGCATTAAAGTTATAACTCAACTCTGACAAAAACTTTCATCCCCACATGAAGTCTTGGAAGTTGAACAACCTATGCTGAATGATAGTTGGGTTCAGGAAGAAATAAAAGAGGAAATTATTAATTTCCTCAAACATAACAATATGAAGACACAAGTTACCAAAACCTGTGGGATACAGCCAAAGCCTCCTGAGAGGAAAATTTATTTCACTAGATGTCTGCATTCAAAAAACAGAAAGTGACTGCATCAGCATACTCACAAACCATCTCACGGAATTGGAAAAAGAAGCACAATCTAACTCGAAACCCAGCAGAAGAAAAGAAATAGCCAAAGTTAAATCAGAGATTAATGAAATTGAAATTTAAAAAATTCAGAAAAGTAATGAAACAAAAAGTTGCGTTTTTGAAAAAGTAAACAAAATAGAAAACCTTTGGCCAGAATAACTAGAAATAAAAAAGTTAAATCTCTAGTAATCTCAATAAGGAATAATTAAGGGGAAATAACAGATGCTACAGAGATAGGAGACATTATCTCTGAATACTACAAGAAACTCTGCCCAGAAATTTTACAATGTGGAGGTAATGGACCAATACTTGGAATCACACTCTCTTCCTAGACTTAATCAAGAAGAAGCAGATCTCCTGAACAGACTAATTTCAAGCACTGAGATCAAAGAAACAATAAAAATCTCCCAACAAAAAAATGCCCTGGTCCAGAAGGCTTCACACCAGAATTCTATCAAACCTTCAAAGAAGAGCTTATACCCATGCCACAGAAAGTATTTCAAAAAATTGAGAAGATCGGCAGTGCCTGTGGCTCAAAGGAGTAGGGTGCCAGCCTCATATGCCAGAGGTGGTTGGTTCAAACCCAGCCTTGGCCAAAAACCACAAAAAAAAAAAAAAAAATTAGAATGGAATCTTTCCCAAAACGTTCTATGAAGCAAACATCACTCTAATACCAGAATCAGGAAAAGACCAACTAAATAGGAGAATTTCAGACCAATTTCACTAATGAATATAGATGCAAAAATTCTCAATAAAATCATAGCCAATGGATTACAGCTTATCATTAAAGGTCATATATAACAATCAAGTAGGTTTCATCCCAGGGATGCAAGGCTATTTTAACATACACAAGTCCATAAACTAAATTCATATCAACAGAAGCAGAAACAAAGATCATATAATCCTTTCAATTGATACAGAAAAACCGTTTGAAAAATTCAACATCCTTCTTTAATTAGAACTCTGAAGTATATAGGCATAGGTGGCACATTTCTTAAACTGATTGAGGTCATCTATGACAAACCCACAGCTAATATTACACTGAATGGAGTAAAACTGAAAGCTTTTCTGCTCAGAACTGGAACAAGACAAGGTTTTCCTCTCTCACCACTACTATTCAACATAGTGCTGGAGGTTCTAGCCAATTCAATCAGCAAGAGAAGGTAAAAAAGGGCATCCATCTGGGCATCCAGAAGTAGTTAAACTCTCCCTTTTTTGCATACAATATAATCTTATAATTAGAGAACTCCAATGACTCAACCACAAGACCCCTGGAAGCGATAAAAAAATACAATAATGTCTCAGGATATAAAATCAATGTCCACAAATCATGAGCCCTTGTATGTGCCAATACCAGGCAAGATGAGAAGCTAATCAAGGACATAATTCCCTTCTCAGTAGTTTCAAAGAAAATGAAATACTTAGGAATATACCTCATGAAAGAGGTGAAGGACCTCTATAAAGAAAATTATGAAACCTTAAGAAAAGAAGGTAGAAGATATTAACAAATGGAAGAACATACCATGCTCATGGCTATGGAGAATCAACATTGTTAAAATGTCTATGCTTGCCAAACAATCTACAGATTCATTGCCATCCCCATTACATCATACTTTCAAGACTTGGAAAAAATAATTCTTTATTTTGTATGGAACCAGAAAACACCCCATATAGCTAAGGCAATTCTTAGTTATAGGCTAAGGCAATAGCAAAGGCAATGAAAACAAGGCTGGGGGCATTAGCCTACCGGACTTTAAGCTATACTACAAGGCAATAGAGATCAAAATAGCATGGTATAGGCACAAAAATAAAGACATAGACATCTGGAAGTGAATAGAAAACCATGAGATGAAGCTAATGTTTTACAAGCACCTGATATTAGATAAACCAAACAAGAACACTCACTGGGGAAAAGAATCCCTATTTAATAAATGGTGTGGGGAGAACTAGATAACCACATGTAAAAGACTCAAACTGGGCCTGCACCTTTCTCCACTCACTGAAATTGATTCAAGATGGATAAAAGAACTAAATCTAAGGCATGAAACAATAAAAATCCTTGAAGAAAATGTGGGGAAAACACTTAAAGGTATCAGCCTGGGAAAAGACATTATGAAGAAGACTCTAATGGCAATAGCAACAACAAGAAGAAACAATTGGAACTTAATTATACTGAAGAGCTTCTATACAGCTAAGGAGACAAGAACCAAAGCCAATGGACAACTACCAGAATGGGAAAAGATATTTGCATATTTATCAATTGGACAAAAGCTTAATAACTAGAATCTACAGATAACTCAAATTAAGCAACAAAAAAAAGCCAACAATCCCTTATGTCAATGGGCAAGAGATGAATAGAACCTTCTCTAAAGAAGATAGATGAATGGCTAATGAACACAAAAAAATGCTCATTGTTCCTAATTATCAGAGAAATGCAAATTAAAACTATCCTGAGATATCTCCTAACACCACTGAGAATGGTCCACATCACAAAGACTCAAAGTTGCAAATGCTGGTGTGGTTGTGGAGAGAAGGGAACACTTTTACACTGCTGGTGGGACTGCAAACTAATACAATGCTTTTGGAAGAAAGTATGGAGAATCTACAAAGAACTCAAACTAGACTTCCCATTTGATCCTGCAATCACAGTACTGGGCATCTTCCCAGAAGAAAAAAAAAATCATTTTATCATAAGAACATTTGCACTAGACTGTTTATTGCAGCTCAATATACAATTGCTAAATTGTGGAAACAATCTAAAAGCCCATCAATCCAGGAATGGATTAATAAGCTGTGGTATATGTATACTATGGAATACTACTCAGCCACTAAAAAGGATTGTGACTTTACATCTTTTATATTAATTTGGATGGAGTTAATATACATTCTTCTTAGTAAAGCATCATAAGAATGGAGAAGCAAGGATTCAATGTATTCTGACATGAGGACAATTGATGCTGATACTTGGTGGGAGGAGGGGGAATGGAGGAGCAGAGAGAGGGAAGGAGGGAGGGGGTGTGTGGGGCCACAGTGTGTGACACACCTCTTGGGGACAGGAATCTCTTATTAGAGGAACTTTACCCAGCAAACACAAGCAGCGTAACCTGGTTCTTTGTATCCTCAATGATTCCCTACCCTCAAAAATATTAGGTATGTTACTGAAAATGGGGCTACACAGTGAGGGACTGTTTTATAGGGTCATGTTTTTTAATATATAATCTAAATTTATCTTGAATTAAACTTTTTGATATTTGCTTATAAATAATTAATGCTTCCATAAAGAAACTGTTTTTAGTATTCAAACTACTAAATATTTGACCATTTTTATATGAGTAACATATCATTCAAAAACATTATAAAATTGTAGAATGCATCACTTCTTGTTATTTTGGCTAAGATCAAAAGTAGTATATGTACTTATCAGTATAATGCAAAAAGTTAAAGTGATTAATAACTATAGAAAATGAAAACATTTTTTCTTTGTCATAGTATTTACCTTAATGGGACCAATGTATGAAGATCCTTTTATTGTTGAAAGTATGACTTGAGATTCTTCTAACTGTGATAACATGTCATCTATAGATGAAATTATTAGGATAGAGCAAATCTCTGAGTGATGAAGAACTAAATGTAAAGGAGTAGTGTTCCAAAGATCAATAATCTTAAAAAGCATCTTTTCAAGAGCAGCTTCATTAGTTGCTGAGTTTGATATATCATTTATTTCATTTTCATACTGAAACATCTGAAACAAATAAATTTTCTTTAATCATAAATGGAACAAATAATTCCTGATACATTTAAAATGGAAAACTTGTTTGAAAGGCACATCAAAATCCTGGTACATTTAAAATGGAAATGCTTGTTTTCAAAGGCACATTAAAAGTATTGAAGATCTGATTCCAGTTAGGTTTACATCCTAATCAGAGATTTCATGGCCTAAACTTCATGACACAACCCTTTGCATTTTTAAATCATTGTATTTCACATTCTTCATGCTCAAATGAAAATTTATAATTTACCTCTGATTCCAGTCAGAGTAAAGAATATATACCCTCTGTATACATTCAGATGGTGATATTATTTCCTTCAGTTTTCTTGTGCACTAATTCAAACTGTTTGCTTAATTTTTGACATGTTTTTACTCTTTATAATAATTATTAGTATATATTTATCTAAGAGAATGTAATGCTAATGGACTCGAATTTCCATGGTTTCCCTTTATTTGCTTCATCTCCTTAAGGATAAGTGCTATCTCAAAATACATGAGTGGAATATATGTGTATAGCCCTTTTTGCCATGTACATCAACTTTCAATTCTTATGGGATAAGATTCAGATATAAGATATCCAGATTCACTCACTGTGATAGAGATATTCAGAGAGCTTCTTATGTCCACCTTTTAGAATTAATGAGCCAGGGTTGTTTAGGAATAAGAATCTACTATTATTCCTATATGTCATTTCCACTGGGTTAAAGAATGCTGCTTAATCCTTATGTATTGGTAAGGCAGCTCAATGGGGAAAATGAACAAATATAACTAGTTCTTATCATCTTTCTTATAGGATGCCAAACATGGATATAAGGAGGGTAGGATAAGTTGACTGCCTGTGGCCTTCAATAAAATCTTTGAGAAGGTAGCCTAACTTTTTATATAAATTATTCAGCCAAAGACAGGTAAGGAACATAGGACCATCAACATTCTATGCTGAAGAAAGAACTTGGTGCCTAAAGCTAACATTCTGAGATTGCCAAAAACTAAATCCAGATGCTAAGAAGATGTAAAGCAAAGTTTCTGCCAAGTGAATCTAGCTAGCCCTGTAAAGTCCTTATGGTCAAAGCTTGGGGCCTGACAAACAATTTTCCAATTGACTGGGTAATATCTGTGTGGTTTCAGATGAATCTTAATGCCTATAATTAATTATTTACCTTTATTATAAAGCATATGGCATATGATCATTGAAAATGATCAACCATAAAATGGCATACCATTCACTCTTCCCTAAGAGCCTGCACAACAGCATGGACCGAATGGCTATCATGACAATTTATTAATCTGATAGGATCATAAATGCACTGCTAATATGCCTATCCTGGAAAATCATGAGGCAAGTTTTAGTAAGTAAAGGCTGAGTTTCTGGGCCAAATCCTGTCCATGTGAAATCTAAATAAACATTATACTGGGTAAGTTGGCAGACTTCTACAGGATGGGGAAAACCATCCAGGATCTCTTAGAGTTTACTTGAGATTATCAGCTGACTATCTCCTTATCCCCTCTATTATTATAATTAACTTCAAAGTGGAGAAGGTCTTGTTTTAATTCTAGATGTCAAACTGTCTTAATTTTGATGCTTCATAAACTACGAGTGTTCCTTTTTAAAGTATCCATTCATGTGAGAAATGTAAAGATAGCTCACTAAAACTTTGAGGTATTGCAGGCTGTCATTCCCGTGTAGGCCACCAGCTGCTGCCCTATATCCTTACCTACTTTTTTTTGCTTGCTGCTAGTCTCAGTATGTCAAATTCTCACCTTATACACCTAACTTGCCCAGAAATGGTCACCATAATCTAAGAATGAAAATGAAAATGAAAATATCATTGCAATTGTGCTGGATTTTCAGCATGCTGATTTTAATAAACTCATCAGTTGGTATTGGCCCTTATGTTCTGATATTATCTAGCTCTCTTGCAGAATTTCATTTTGGAATATAGATAGATTAGGAAATTGTGATAATAATTCAGAAAAAGTTGAGAGATAAGATACGATGAGCAAGAAAAGATACAATAATTATTTTATAATTTTTTTAATGTAAGCAATTAGAAGAATGAAGCTGGTATTAATTGAGGTCAGGAAGACAAAGGAAGAATAAAATTTGAGAGATGGAGAATGAAAAGTAATTTTTTGACATTAATTTTGAGATATAGCTTAGACTTATTAAACAAAACATTGAAAATGTGAGTTTAGGCTCAGCACCTGTAGCTCAGTGGCTAGGGCACTGGCCAAATGCACCCAGGATGGTGGGTTCGAGCCCTGCCTGGGCCTACCAAACAACAATGGCAACTACAATAAGAAAATTTCCAGGTGTTGTGTTGGGCACCTGTAGTCCCAGCTACGTGGGAGGCTAAGACAAGAGAATCTCTTAAGCCCAAGAGTTTGAGGTTGCTGTAAGCTGTGACGTCCCAGCACTCTACAAATGGCAACATAGTGAGACTCTGTCTCAAAAAAAAAAAAAAAGAAAAGAAAAGAAAATGAGAGTTTGGAGCTGAGGAGGAAGGTTGAGATTAGGGCTGATGATATAAAATAATTTTTAAAAATCAATTAAAGTTTTCTTTTAAAATTCTTCTTTTTAAGCTCACTAAAAATTGTTCCCCATGTTTCTTATTACAAGATCATTTACTGAAGAATTTTACCCACAAAATTTTTTCAGTTACATTAGATATTATCAAACATGAAAACATTAAACATACATGAAGCTTATTGTTAGACATGAAGTTAGACATGAAAAAGAAACTTTTTAAGCATAAAATATTATAAAAAATATATTTTATAACAAAAATTTAATGGCAAATCAAATAGCTGTCAATTATGCATTCTAAATGTAATGTTGAGTTAGTGGTAGCACTATTGTAACCTGCTCTTAATATATTTTCATTTCACATAGAAAGGAATACAGTAGTTTTGATTTTTCCATTCTTAGGTATTCTCTATAAGAAGCAAAACTTTTAAATAATGAAACACTAATTTCATTTATCACACATGAAAACCAATATTACTATTTTCTAATCACCTAGATAATGATTGTATAATGAATGTATTATCTATTGTCTCCAATTAAACATAATTTCCTATAACCTATTATCTATTAATATATTCATATTTTTCTAGACATTTTATAAATGTCTCCCTTTCCTAATTCTGATTAATTGTAAATTTATTTTCCCACTTTAAATTCACTCCTCCAGTACTTCAATCTACTTTTCCAAACTATTTATAATTACCTTGAGGATTCGAAGATTCTCTAGTGTACAATTTTTATCAACTGACTTTCCAACAATCTCCTGAAGAGCTTCCCAATGCCTTGGCTTGAGACAGGGGTTGCCCAGAGCTATCATGATAGGCAGTTCTTGCTTAAACTGTGTCACTGATTGCTGAAGATATGTTACCATATCATTGCTAGGTAAACCTATAAATAACAACGAGGTAGTGGGCTCACATGTTTATTATATTTTTAACCAGAAAAAAATTGAGAAAATTGAATTTTTCTTTAAAATGTGGTGCTAACCAATATAATACTAGTTATTAAGTTATTAGTCTACATTAAACTAATACAAAATAATGAGCTTTATTAACATCTCCCCCCATAAGAATCAACTATGGATTAAAATAAAGAGAAATAGTTATCAGGACTGGTATAGACAGCCATGTTATCTTGGAAAATTTGATACCAGGGTTGGTCAGCTACCACAGGGTTTCCCTGGTTTTCACCAAGAAGCTAGAAATATAGACAGATGGGTGCACACACGTTAAGAAGACTGCCGTATATGTTAGGCTTTTAAATTTTCCTAAGTAAGGAGGAACATCAAAGGAAAAATTGCTATCACTATCATTTCATCAAAACAATATTTTAACATCAAATGTAGGTGACAAATTTGCCATACACTAAGATTCATTTGTCCTCTGGCATTGAGAAACCACTGAAGCACAGGTCTCAAAACTTCTGAAGTTTCAACCCCTATAATCTTTTCACTCAACTTAGAAAAGGGGCTATAACACAGAAATAGCCAAAGTTAGAGATTCAGGAGAATTGAAAACTATGCTCATACTCTCAAAAAAACAATTTATATAGATAGACTTTCTTGTAAAAAGCCATAATGAACAGTAAAATGTTTTCCAATATCTGGTTAAACAGAAGGTCAAGGGGACAACTTCAGTTTTTGCCAATCTAGACTTTGGCAAGCAACAAGATTTTGTTTGGGAAACTATTTATAAAATAAAGTGTTGTATACTTTTTATTTTATGTACTATTGTTTTGTGAAGCAAAATATTGAGAAGTCATTTGCACAATGAGTGATTATGTTAAAGCACTGAGAGTATGATTTGCCCCTAGTTTTTCTACTTTCTAAATGTTTTGATAGAGTTATATTTCTTGTATGATTTAAAACCAAGCAAATTAAAGTATTTTTCTGGCTTTTCTGTAGAATAAATTTTAGCTTGATGTCTAACTGAATCTTAGTGAAGATATTCTCTTGGCCAGGTGAACAAGATTTTCCTTTTGGAAATGATAAGATCTTGCAAAATACTCTCACAGGAATAGTATCTCTGCATTCGCAAAATTTCAAATTTAATGATTAGCACAAAAAACCTCTCAAAATGCCATTTTAGCTGTTTCTTTCACTGCCCAAAAGGTTATTAGCAGCATACAGAGGATTTGGGTATTCTGACAAGTACCTTAAGAAGAGCCAGAATCAGAGTGAAGTGTCCAGGTTTCTACCCAGAGAACCAACTTTTATTTATTTATTATTATTATTATTATTTTGGCCAGGGCTGAGTTTGAACCTGCCACCTCCGGCATATGGAGCTAGTGCCCTACTCTTTTGCACCACAGGCACCACCCAGAGAACCAACTTTTAAAGAAAACAGGAACTGTTATTAATAACAATAATTTTTTTCAGATTTAATCTCTCTCTTGCTTTCGCAAACAATTCCTACCTACACTCCTGAATTGTTGCTCTAGTTCAGGGAACAAATTAAGAAACAAAACTAAGGATAATGATGTTGCTTCTCAGAAGCCATTTTGTGTGTTATTCTAGATGGGAAAATTTGAGAAATATATTTTTACCTTTTTCTAGCATAACAATTATCTGTGTCCATTTTGAAACATTTCGCTGTACTAACTCTGTATCGATATTTTGAAGAGAACAATTTCTCCATTCCCAAAAGAATGCTCCCCATTCCCCTTGCGCTTCCCATAATAATTTTCTCAAAGTTAAGTCATATTCAATGTCAGTGATCTCTGAAAGCACAGTCTGTGCAATATCTTCCACATTAAGAGAATGCATATGAGATTGGTAATCATCGAAACAATTCTGATAACTTGAACATGCTTTAGCTTTGTTAGCTAAACTTGTAGCTTCTTCTGAGAGAGTCTGGATCATTTCCATTGCTGTTGACACTCGAGTACCAATGTATAATAGAATAGGAGTTCTTATCTAAAAAAAATAACAGTAAGACAGTCTATGAGACCAAAACATTCAGAACTTAAACATGCGTTACTGATAGGTAAAGCATTTTAGTATGTAATCTAAGCTTTAACATGGTAAGTGGGTGAAGCTGCCACCATCATTACCATTTGGCCCAGACAAAGGCCCAGAAGATTTCAAGGTTTTTGTTTGTTTTGTTTTATTTTTTAGCTCTTTTTGTGCCATGAGGCCCCTTGGCAGTCTGTTGAAGCCTATGGTAAAAGTCACTAGCTTGCTGCTGTTTATTGCCTACATTCATATATAGTCAAAGAAAACACTAAATTCCAGTTAGAAGCTAGTGAAAATAACAATGTAATTCTATTTATCATTCAAGGTCACAAATCACCAAAATTCTGTCAGTGAATCCCATGTTAACAATGCTTGGATTATATTATTATAATCATGTTATAATAACATTATAATATAATATATTATAACAATATATATTATATATATCATACATATATAACTATATATAATATAGATATATTACTATATCTATATGGTAATATATCTACATTACTATACTATTCGTATTAGGATAGTATTACTATATATTATTACTTTATGTTACTGTGACATAAAAGAAATGTTACAATATATAATGTATTATATATATCTATATTATATAGAGAGTTATATATATGATTATATATAATATATATATCTATATTATATAGAGTTATATATATTATATATAATATGTAACTCTATATAATATAGATATATATATTATATATAATATGTTGTTATATAATATTGGATAAATAATTATTATATATTGTTGGATAAATAATATAATATTATATTATGATATTACAATATATATTAATATATAATATTTTAATATAATATTATATTATTTATTTAAGATTGCATAGAAATCAAATAGCAAAATGCTTATACTTTCATGAGATTAAGATAAACAGTGGGATCACACCTGTGGAGCAGATTGCAAGGGTACAAGTCAAATCTATAAAGTATAGAACACAAATGTCTTAACACAGTGATTAAGTAACCGAGGTGAAAGCTATGATAATTAATTGGATATAACCACTCAAATTTGTACAAAAAATCAACAGATGAATCCCATACAGGCATAAATGTATTCATGATCTAGGTATATATGACTTAATAAAAGGAAAAAAAATAAAAAATAAAACATGACTTACTTTGGCCTTTAAATTACTAACATCAGCTCGTAGACCAGTCATATATGATTCTAAATTATCTCTGAATTTAGATATAGTGGCATCTTTGTTTGTTTCATTTAACTTTATAGATGTTTTTAGTTGACCAAACTTGATAAGAAGGATTCTGTATATGGCAATTTGCTCTTCCGAAATATGGACCTGGTAATTCCTTACGACAGAATATAACTGAGCAATTGTTAAATACTTGTCTTCTATTGTAGATATTTTTGAGGAAATTTCATCCAAAAAAGTAAAATGTATCACAAATTCCTCTATTTCAGTGGGATCACATTCCAGCTGTCGCAATGATGAATCTACAAGCTGAAGTCGTTAACATGTCAATTATAGTTATGTAATGACTTTCTATTTTAGAAAACTAATTACTCTTTTTAATTTCTGACTTACATAAATATAATTTCATAAAAAATGAAAACATAATTCTAAGTATTACTTAAATATTGGGGCATCAATATGAGAAAATCCTTCCTTTGTTTATATAAGGCACTTGAATGTATCTCACATAAAAATAAATGTTACTGTGACATAAAGGAAGTGTTATAATGAATAATGGCTTTAAAAAATGAATGTAATATAAGTAGCAAAAATATGACTGAAAAGTGAACAGTGCATAATAATTGCTACCACTTTTGGGGCTTTTATGTGCTATGTTCTTTAGGTACATTATCTCACTTTATTCAGATTATATGTTTGCTAATTAGATATTTTTTCCCTAGTTTGCAGAAGTTGAAATTGAGTTTCAAAGGGATTCATTGAGTTACAGAACTATGATTCAAACCTAAATCGGACTCCAAATTCCATTCTTTCCCACCCTACTTATATCCATTATAAACATATTAATAAGGGCCATAATTTTTACAAGTAAATGTATATCATTCCATAAAATTCATGAAGTAATTGAATTTCAATACTGAGATTATATATTTCATATTTTTTCTTATGTTTCAAAGCATAACAATAGAGAAAAACACTTAATCACAAAGAAAGTAAGAGAGGAAGAAAGTACAATGCAAAATAACCAGAAAATAAACAAAAATGAGTCATAAATCCTTATCTATTAATAATTATGTTAAATGTAAATAGCTTAAATTCTCCAAACAAAAGGCAAAGAGTGTCTGAATAGATAAAAAACAAAACCCATCTATACACTCCCTATGAAAGACTCAAACTTTAAGGATGTATATAGACTGACAGGGAGTGGATGTAAAATATTCCACGAAAATGGAATGTATGAAAGAGTAGGAGGAGATATATTTATGTTAGATACAACAGACTTTAAGGCAAAAACTGTAAAAAAACAAATGATAAGAGAGTCAGTTCAGTATGAGGTTATGACAGATGAAAATATATATGCTTTAAGATTAGAGGACTAAATATAAAACACAAATAGATTTGAAGGTAGAAATAGATTGAAACATAATAATGATAAGCAGCTTCAACCTCCTACTTTCAGCAATAGACATACTATTCATACAGAAAGCTGATAAAGAACATTTATCAGACTTAAACATCACTCTTCTAAATGGACCTAACAGACATACACAGAACATTCTATCCAATGAAGCAGGATACAGCTGTGTGTCATGGAAGAGACTTGCCAATATGGTCCCTCAGAAGGACAAAGCTAGAGATGCCCTAGCCCAGGGTTTCAAGGACTCTATGAGCCAGGCAAATGTCATAGCGCCCCAGCTAAGTCCGCAGAGCAAGGCTCAGGCTCAGAAATAAAATACAGAACAAAATAGAACCAAAAAAGGGATATCTTCATTGTCATTTGGGAGATTAATGAAGGAAAGATGACAAAAGTAAAAACATATCACCACAAAATAAACAAAGGAGAGAGACAAGAAAAAGAAGAAAAAAGAAGGAAAAGCTAAAAAAGAAGGGAAAAAGAAGGAAATACCAAGTGGAAATCTTGGTATTAAAAAATTTAAAAAATTATATTAAAAAATACACTCTGGAGTTAGAAACCATGGAGGGGGTGGGAGGTGGGCAAAGCAGGCTTCTCCTGTTCCTGTGTATTGTGGGGGTAGGAAGGAAGTTACTATCTAGTTGCTGTGGAGACCTGGATTTGTTTTCTTGGTTTATTTGATAATAATCTGGATGGGATTGTTGGGCCAGCATTCAATGCCTGTATGCTTGGGAGTCTGAAGCTTACCTCTGACTTTATGGGAGACACAATTTGACCCTCCAAACTGTTCCCTGAGGCCACTAAGGCATCTGTGCAGTTGGTGGGTGTCTCTGCAGGAGTCAGCCCAAGGGTGTCTGTGGTGCCCAGCAGGTGGAGAGCTCATTCATGTGCTGGGACCCTGGCTCTTCCTCCCCTGAGGCTCTCTCACAATGGTGGCATCCATCTGCCAGCCTCCTGCCAAAGATTTTCCAGTTCAAACCCACCTTCCCTGAGCCATACAAGTTTGCCCATGGGCTCAGGCTCACCCAACATGGTTCCAGGTTCCCAAGTTCAAAAAGGTGTGGAATGCCTTTTCTGTGTCCAATTGTTAGCCAAAGGGGTGGTTTCTACACACACACCAGAGACCAGTGGGATCTCAGTTCCTGCTCCTTTTTCCCCACTTTCTTTGCCTAGTGGGATGTCCTTTCCCAGAGTTTGGTCTGGTCCCCATCCACCACAATAGGGAATACCGTTTTGGGTAGGGGAGACTCTCCTGTTGGCTTGATCCTTCCGGGATTGCATGTGTAGGCTTTATGGGTTACTGGACACCCTTACACCTGCTTTCTATGTAGCTACTCCTCCACTTCTGGCCTCTTTGGATGCTGGAATCACTTGCTGTCTCATTGTGTCCTCAAAATGATGTTTCTGAGTGGGACAATCCAGTAACAAGTGGCTTGAGTCCCCTGGCTCTGATCTTATTGAAAGCAGATGGTGAGATGTCCCTCTTCTGCAATCTTGGAGTTGCCTCTTTTTAAGAGTCTTAGCATATTTGTACATCAATATTCATAGACAAACTATACTCATAAACAATATAGATAACTTCTATTTTCCCCAAAAGATTCCTTGTGTCTCATTTCGAACAATCTCCTCGCATCCTTGCGCTCAGAGAACCATGTGTCTGGTTATTGGTGCTATAAATTAAGTTGTCTTTTTCAAATTTCATATATATAGAATCATATAGTAAATATTCCTTGGTTTCTGTCTCCTATTCCTCAACAGGATCTTTTAAGGTTAATCCAAGTTGTTGCACGTGGCAATTCATTCCTTTTTGATGGCTATGATGGCTATATAGTATTAAAATAAATATCACATTTTTCTTATCTATTCACCTGTTGGTAGACATTTGGAGTTTCCAGGTTTCAGCAAAGTGTCTTATGACCAATTTGGGTGCAAGTCTGTGTGTGGATTTGTTTTCATTTCTCATGGGTAAATAATGTGGCATGGGATTGCTATATCAAATAGTAAGTGAATATTTAACTTTAAAATAATTGCCATTTTCCAAAGTGACAGTACCATTTTGAATTCTAACCTGTATTGTATGAAAATTTTAATTCCTCCAAATATTTTCTATTGTCAGTCTTTTTAGTTATAGCTATTCCAAAGAATGTGTAGTGTGTTTTCATAGTTTTAATGCTCATTACTATTAAGAGTATGATGTTTAGCATGTATTGTATCTTTACATTTCCTTTTATGAAGTGTGGTCAAATATCTTGCCCACATATTATTAGGCAATTTATCTTACTTTTGGTATTGTTGTTGTTGCTGAGATAGAGTCTCACCCTGTGCCCTGAGCAGAGTGCAGTGGTGTCATCGTAGCTCACTGCAGCCTCAGACTCCTGGGCTGCAGGCATCCTGCTGCCCCAGCCTCCTACAGTGCTAGGTTTACAGGCATGAGCCACCACATCTAGCTTTCTTACTATTTTTATTGGTGCTTTGGTTTGTAAGAGTTCTTTATATATCCTGGATATAAGTCCTTTGTAAGATACACATACTCCAGTATTTCTCTCTTTAAAGATGTGATTCCATTGTTTTCTTGCTTACATAATTTCTCTTTAGAAGTATACTGTATTTCTTATTTTGGTTTCTTCTTTGTTTTTTTGTTTTGCTTCTCTCTGCTTTTAAGATTTTCTATGCTGTTTCACTGTTTCAAACTGTTTCACTGGTTTGAAGTAACTTGCTTATGTTTTTTGGTGCTGCTTTATTTGTGGTTTCATTGAACTTGTCAAACTCATTTGTTTAACTTTCACCAAATTTGGAATTATTTACTATTATTTTTCATATATCTTGTCTGTCCATCCCTCTCTCATCTCCTTATGGAACTTAATAAGACATATGAGAGATCATTTGGTATATCCTATAGATAACTGAGGCTTTGTTTTTGTTTGGATATTTTTCCTCTCTATGCTCTTTTGTTATAGATGCTATTGCTGTTTCTTTAAGTTTTTATCTTTTTCTACAGTATCTAATCTGATATTAATCTCATCAAGTAAAATTTTCATTTAAGATACAGGTGATGATCCATATCTATGGGTTTCACAACTTTTGATTCAACCAAAGATGGAATGAAAATCTTTTAAAAATATATAAAAATAAAAAAAAATACAACTAGTTAGATAGCATTTACATTGTATTAGTTGTCATAAATAATCCAGAGGTGACATAAGATACACAAGAGTCCCTATCAAGAATTTTTTTGAGTTATAGCCTTTATATGAAAGCTATAAATCAGTTTCATAGTAGGACTGAGTACATTGAATACTTTTTCTTCCATTCTTGAGATACTTTGCTAAGAAGAATATGTTCCAGCTCCATCCATGTAAACATGAAAGAGGTAAAGTCTCCATCTTTCTTTAAGGAAGCATAATATTCCATAGTATACATGGACAAGAATATGGGGAAAGGGGCAAGGGAAGGGAGGGGAGGGGGAAGGGTGGGAGGAAGGGAGGGTAATTGATGGGGACACACCTATGGTGCATTTTAGAAGGGTACAGGTGAACCTTACTAAATGCAGAATACAAATGTCTTCATACAATAACTAAGAAAATGCCATGAAGTATATGTTAATCAGTTTGATGAAAATAGTTCAGATTGTATATGAAACCAGCACATTGTACCCCTTGATTGCACTAATGGACACAGCTATGATTTAATAATAAAAACAATGGGAAAAAAAAGAATTTTTTTGAGGAAGTGATATTTGATCAAAGACATAAACAAATACATTACACAATGGAATTTTATGAGGATACTATTAATCATGTATATTTTCTAAATACATATTTAAAAATTATAATTTACTATATTTGAAACATTCTTATGCAATAGGAATGTTTGAAACACTTACTTCCAGTAGATTTTCACTCTTTTTTTCAATTAGAGATTGTAAGAGTGTGTGGCTCATATGTATGATGTTCTCCACATAAGGTAAGCATTCTGACTGATAATCAAAACTAAGAACGTTGAAAACACCAATGCGCTTTTCAATGGCCATATTTGTAATATGTCTAAAATAGTTTCTGAATCTACTTAGTATACTTTCAAACTCTGTTGAAGTTAATTCTCCCATAGATGGTATTTTCATACTCATGATTTTGGCTTTCTCTACCATGGTACAATACTTTCTAAACTTCCAGCTGTAAACATTAACTAGGCCCATTGAATTACCAATAATAGTCAGGAGACTCACAATCTGTAAATAAAAGTATTAGAAAAGTTAATTGCAATTTTTCTTAAGAGTGAAAAGTATGGTTTGATATGCTAATAGTTTCTTATGTGAGGTTTATTTATTAATTAAGAACCACTATTAAATATCTAAATATTTTGGGAACATAAGATTTTAAGAAGTTTAGATGGCTTTTGAATATTTTACTTTTATGTAAGGGCTTACTAGGCTATTTGACTTTATAATTAGCATGTCCCTTTTGAGCTGCTATACTGGAGACATCAATCATTTATTTCCTTACTTATCACCCTGTTTTAAAGTATATATTCTGAGGGAAGGTAATTGGTGGGGCCATACCTATGGTGCACCTTAGAAGGGTACAGGCGAAACTTACTAAATGCAGAATACAAATGTCTCCATATAGTGATTAAAAGGCCATGAAGGCTATGTTAAACAGTTTGATGAAAATATTTCAGATTGTATATGAAATCAGCACATTGTGCCCCATGACTGCACTAATGTACACAATTATGATTTAATAAAAAAATAAATAAATAACAAAAAAAGTTATTTATTAAAAAGGAAGGAAGGAAGGAAAGAAGGAAGGAAGGAAGGAAGGAAGGAAGGAAGGAAGGAAGGAAGGAAAGAAAGAAAGAAAGAAAGAAAGAAAGAAAGAAAGAAAGAAAGAAAGAAAGAAAGAAAGACGGAAAGAAAGAAAGAAAGAAAGAATTAATTCTATGCATTACCCTAGAAAGGGCCAATCTTTTATCTGACTTCACCCAATTCACCCAAGACATAGCTAACAAGGATTGAGTAGAATCTTGACCTAAACTAAGCCATTTAGATTATCTCATAAATTTGGACAAAAATACCAAGTTAGATGCTAATGGGAAGAGGTGGGACATGACAAGCTAACATATAGGCAAGCCAATATCATGAGAGACCCATAAAAGAGAAAGCTCATTTTTGGAGAAAACACATAGGTGAGCAAAGATGAGAGATAATATGAAAGACAAATGGGGAGATAAGCTGGAAATGATTTTCCAATTGTTATTCATGGATACTCAATAAATTCCTTTATCTAAGAATTTGAATGGGTTTCTGCTCCTTAAACCAAGCATTCACTTAAATGAATTGTTTTTAAACTTACTTTATTTTGGTAAGCAGGATCCATTTCAAAAAGGATTTCACAATCTGGCCATTTGGGCTGCTTCTTATATTTTCCTATACTTTCTATTTTACTAGGTAAATCCAGAATTGAAGAGAAATCAATAAACACAGACAGGTGAGGATCTCGATGAAGAGGTGTAATTGTGGCTAAAATACATAATTTAAAATTAATACTTTCAGAAGTCCCACTGAAAGCAACACTTCAGAACTATCTATGACATCTAGAACAATTGAAAACTGAGGCTCGTGTACTATGACAGACTATGCATTCTATAATGACAGATGGAACTTAGAGGTAGCTGTAAAGGTTTAGGTTTAATATTATAGAAACAGAATACTCATAGGTAACTGGGAGAAGGTGAAAGTTATGATAAATAGAAAATGAGAATAAAATATTCAGCAAACAGATATTTGAATTGAATCTGCTATGTAGAGATTATTAATCCATCATGAGGGTACAAAGATTAGGAGACACAGCCTCCTCTTCTCTCAAGGAGTTCATAGTCTAGTTGGACAATTGGATGTCCATAGGCAAATAATAATAATGATAATGATAACTTTGACCTACATTTCACTTCTTATACAAAAATCAACTTAAGATAAATTGAATACCTAAACATAAACACAAATCTATAAATCTTCTATAGGAAAACACATGTGATCTTGATTTAGACAAAGAATGTTTAGATATAAAACCAAAAGCATAATCTATAAAAGAAAAGCCTAATGAGCTATACATTACTAAAATTAAGTAGTTTAGTTTAGTTTAATTAAGCAGAATGAAAAGATACATATTTGAATAAAATATTTTTAAGCAATATATATGATATAGGACTTTGTATCCAGAGTATATATAAAGACCTCTCATAAAACAACAATATGTAAAAAATCTCCAATTTAAAAATATGGGCAAAATCTCTGAAGAATCATTTGATGAAAAAAGATATGCAGATAGAAAATTAGAATAAGATAAACAGCACCATTAGTTACTAATGAAATGCAAATTACCATGAGATATCACTACAATGTATTAGATGTACTAGAATGGCTAAAATTTTGTTAGAAATCTGATAATGCCAAGTGGTAATGAGGCTATAGAGAAATTAGAACTCTTACACATTGTTAGTAGGAATGCAGAGTGACATAATTGCTTTGTAGAACAGTACGGCAATTCTCATAAAGCTGAAATATATACTTCCCATATTACTTGGCAATCTCACCATTAGATATATACCCAAGAAAAAGGAAAAGTTACATTATTCCAAAAACCCATATGTGAATGTTTATAGCAATTTTATATAATTTTACTCATAACTTCCCAAAGTGGAAACAACTCAGATGTGAATGAGTAAGCAATCTGTGGTATATTCAGGCAACAGAATACAACTCAACAATAAAAAGGAACAGACTATTGATTGATGCAATAAAATGGATGAATTTTAAATAAATTTTTCTAAGTGAAAGAAGGCAGACTCAAAAGGCCACATTTCCATTTACATGACATTTTAGGGAAAGTATAACAATAGGGAGAGACTTCTGATTAGTGGTTGCCAGGGATAAGGGGTTGGGACTACAAAGTGTCCATAGAAGGGCATCTGAGAATAATGGAACTATTTTGTATAGAACTGCAATGGTGAATATGTAAGTATGCATTTGTCAAAACCCACAATACTGTACTTACAGACAGTGAATTTTAATCATGTGTAAATTTTAAAAAGTCAACCAAGATGTTGGGAGAACCCAAGATGAAAAGCAGACTGTGACAAATTAATCTAACTGTATTACAAATGAAATACATAATCTCATTGAAGAGGGTAGGAAAGAAAAAAGTTGACTTAAGCACCTATAGGTTATAGTGTTTGGACTGGAAATAATGAGGTAGAATAAAAAAAAACAAAAAGTCCTCAAAAAACTGTACACAAACACTGTACTTTAGTTGACACATTTTTTTTTCAGAGGTTTGGTGCAGCAATGTTGAGATTGCTGTTCAACTATAGTCAAATGTGGACAGGGATTCATTCTGAAAAATGCATTTCCAGGTAATTTCTTTGTTGTGTGATCATCATGAAGTGTACTTACACAAACCTAGGTAATCTGAATACTGTAAGAAATTCTATGCCCAGAAATTTGACAGTGTGGAGGAAATGTATCAAAACTTGGAATCACAAAGGGAATTAAAAAATCTCCCAACAGAAAAATGCCTTGAACCAGATGGCTTCACACCAGAATTCTATCAAACATCAAAGAAAAGCTTATTGCAGAATTTATTCCAAAATTATTCCAAAAAATTGAGAAGGAAGGAATCATCCCAAATTTTACAAAGTAAGCATCACCCTAACATCAAAACCACACACTTTCATACTAATGATAAAACACAACTATAGCTGAGAAGGAAGGATGGAAGAGGAGGATGAGGGGAAGAGAGGAGAGTAGCCAGGTGGAGGAAGGGTAATCAGTGCAACCTCACATATTGTGCATTTTGCAAGGGTACATGTCAAATTTATTAAGAGTAAAGTATAAAAGTCTTAACACAACAAGTCTTAACACCTCACCTTAAATAAGTGAGGTGAAGGCTATTAACCAGTTTGATGTAAGCATTCCAAATTGGATATAAAATCAGCACATTGTACCTGATAAATGCATAATGTATACGTTATGATTTAATAAAAATATTGAATAAAGAGGGGGCAGAGCAAGATGGCTGACTGGAAGCAGCTTCCAAAAAAGGCTCCTGTCCAAAAGGGAAGATAATCTCCAGAAACTGCACAATTAAGCTGAATACTGGGAGCCCAGCCAAGAGAGAGAAGTGATTTCTGCGGGTCACCTCTGCTGAGACAGGCTGTGACCCCAAAAAAGCAAGCTTCAGGTACAAAATTCATCTGAAAGGAAGAGTGTCCATCCCCTCCCCCAAGAAAGCTCTGAGTTTCTTGCTTTTCTGTTTCCTATCTTTTATTTCTCCTCTTTTGCTCCTGTGGGTTTTCTACAGACAAGTGGTGAACTGTGGACCTCTTGTCTCACCCCATGGAAGAGTGCTGTGGGAAGTGGGGTGTGCTTCCCCTGAGCACCCCAGTGTGACTCTGAAAACTCTATTGCTAGGCAGGAAAACTGAACTGAAGTTTTCCCCACCATTCTGAACTTACTATTCATCCTTTCCCCCTTACCTGACAAACCAGAAGACTAAAACCCCTGAGACTGAGGGAGGAGGTCCCTGAGCAGCGCCCCCACCCCCACCTGTGGGAACAAGTGCCCCACTGGGAAAAGACTGGGGGGGAGGGCAGCGAGCCTCCCTCCCTCCAGCCAGAGAAGCCACAGGCAAGTGCCTGGCCCTGTGCCCTGTGCTTGCCGGGCTTCCGCAGGTCCACCATCTGCTAGAAACTTTTATGGTGACCACCAGACCTCCACAGGTCTGCTCCCAGCCAGGAACTCTGCCGGCGACCATGTGGGCCTCTGCCTGGCACCCGCAGGGCCCCCACAGATCCACCCCTGGCCAGTAAATCCCCTGGCAACTGTGCAGCCCTGCGCCTGGAGCCTGCAGGGCTTCTGCAGGCCTGTCTTCTGCCAGGAACTCTGCTTGCAACCTCCAGGCCTCTGCAGGCCCAACCCCCAGCCAGGAATTCCCCTGGCAGCTGCCTGGCCCTGAACTCTGTGCTTGCCGGGCTTCTGCAGGCCTGCCATCTGCTAGAAATTTTGATGGCAACCGCCAGGCCTCTGCAGGTCTGCCCCCTGCCAGGAACTCCCCCAGCAAACGTGCGGACCTCCACCTGGCACCTGCAGGGCCCCTGCAGGCCCACCCCTGGCCAGTAAATCCCCTGGTGACCGTGCGGCCCTGCACCCCAAGCATGCAGGGCTTCCACAGGCCTGCCTTCTGCCAGTAATTCTGCCTGCAACCACCAGGCCTCTGCAGGCCTATCCCACAGCCAGGAATTCCCCGGGTGACCACCTGCCCCTGCGCCCTGTGCTTGCCAGGCTTCAGCAGGCCCACCGTCTGCTACAGACTCTGCCGGCAACTGTCAGGCCTCCGCAGGTCTGCCCCCAGCCAGGAACTCCCCTGGCAATTGTGCGGGCCTCGATCTGGCACCCACAGGGCCTCTGCAGGCCAGCCTTCTGCCGGGGACTCCACTGGTGACCGCCAGGCCTCTGCAGGCCTGCCCCCAGCCAGGAACTCACCCAGTGACTGCCTGGCCCTGCATCCCACACTTGCCAGGCTTCTGTAGGTCTGCTTTCTGCCAAGGACTCCACCCTTGGCTGCCAGGCCCCCAGCCAGGGTCATTCCGGGGACTGCACGGGCCTCCGGCTGGCACCCATGGGGCCTCAGCAGGCCAGCCTTCTCCCAGGGACCCAACCGGCGACCACCAGGCCTCTCTGCAGGCCTACCACCAGCCAAAAAATTCCCAGACAACTGCACAGCACTGCGCCCACCACTTGAAGGGCCAGATGCAATGGTGAAAAACAACCATGGGGCAGAATCAATGGAAAATCTCTGGCAATATGAATAATCAGAGTAGACCAACCCCTTCAAGTAATGACAAGGCAGACACAGCATAAGATCTCCTGCATAGGCTATTGGCTGAGATGTCTGAAATCAAATTCAGAATCTGGATTGCAAATAAGATCAGTGGAATGGAGGAGAAGATGGAATTAGAATTTCAAGAAGTAATTCTAAAGATGACCTAAAAGATGTCTCAAGAATTCAACAAATTCAAAGACAAAATGACCAAAGATTTTCACACATTGAGACAAGAAGTTGCAGCCCTTAAAGATCTGAGAAATTCAGTAGAATCCCTCAGTAACACAATGGAGCAAGCAGAAGAAAGGATTTCTGACATGGAAGACAAAGCTTTCGAACACTCTCAAACCTCCAAAGAGCAAGAGAAATGGAAGGCAAAAACAGATCACTCTCTCAGAGAGCTCTGGGATAACTCGAAGAAAACCAATATTGGTCTCATAGGAATCCCTGAAAGCGATGAAGCAGCTTCACAAGACACAGAATCTCTTATTCATGAGATTATGAAAGAGAACTTTCCAGACATGCCACGAGATTCTGAAATTCAGATAGCAGTTTCACAACCCCATCACGAATCAACCTGAATAAGACATCCCCCAGGCACAACATAATTAAGTTCACTAAAGTTAATATGAAGGAGAAAATTTTGAAAGCAACCAGACGCAAGAAATCGATAACCTACAAGGGGAAGAATATTAGAATAACTGCAGATCTCTCTGATCAAACCTTTCAAGCTGGAAGAGAATGGTCATGAACTTTTAATCTCCTAAAACAAAATAACTTTCAACCCAGGATCCTGTATCCAGCCAAACTGAGTTTCATGTATGATGGAGAAATTAAATACTTTAATGACATTCACATGATGAAGAAATTTGCTATAACCAAACCAGCTCTCTAGGATATTCTCAGACCTATCCTCCATAATGACCAGCGTAATCCTCCAACGCAAAAGTAAACTCATCCAGAAACTTTTTATCAAATTCTAACTTCCACAACAACAAAAGGATTAAAAATGTCCATTAGATTTTCTAAAGATTAACGAATATTTTCAATTAATGTGAATGGTTTAAATTGTCCTCTAAAGAGGCATAGATTGACAAAAACTCAGGCCAGATATCTACTGCATACAAGAATCTCATCTTACCTTAAAAGAAAAATTTAGACTCAAGGTGAAGGGATGGTCATCTATATTCCAGGCAAATGGAAAACAGAAAAAAGCATGTGTTGCAATCTTATTTGCAGATACAATAGGTTTTAAACCAACCAAAGTAAGGAAGGATAAAGATGGACATTTCATATTTGTTAAAGGTAATACTCAATATGATGAGATTTCAATTATTAATATTTATGCACCCAACAAGAATGCACCTCAATTTATAAGAAAAACTCTAATAGACATGAGTAACTTGATTTCCTCCAGCTTCATAGTAGTTGGAGATTTTAATACTCCTTTAGCAGTGTGGGATAGATCCTCCAATAAGAAGCTAAGTTACGAAATTTTAGATTTAAACTTAACCATTCAACATCTGGATTTCACAGACATCTACAGAACATTTCATCCTAA